>MU226942.1:823349-835009 GCA_018584345.1 Thuja plicata
TTCCTCCTTACCTTCTTGTTCCTCCTTGCCTTCTTGATCCTCTTTGCCCTCTTCTTCTTCTTCACCATCAGAAGATATTTTCAAGTTCTTTTTCAAATTCTTGACCATTCTTTTAGACTGCTTGACAGCCTTCTTGACAGAAAGAGTTGATTTAATCTTTAGTTTGGCTTCCTCGTATGTGCCAAATCTCAGTTGTTTATTGTCAACGAGTTCATTTAGTAATGCCTAATGCATTTTGTTGCTAATCTAGTTTTAATTTCATAATCAAGCTTTTCTAGCCAAGATTTCCTTGGGAAAACTGCTTGAATGTAGGTGAAGTCAGTATCCACCATAAAACAAATGTCATCTTTGTATTCCTCAATTAGACTTTCAGGAATTCTACTCCTTGCTTGTAGCATATCCTTAATTGACTTAAAGTACTCATGCATAACACTATCAAAATTTTTTCCTGGTGTTTCAATGAATTCACTAATCTACATGGTAATGGGTTTGCTAGTGTCCTATGCTACTTTTCCAATCGAAGGAAAGTACTCTTCGAAGTAGAAGAATATACATAATATGATGGAACTGAACTTACATGTGTTTGTCCATGAAGACCTTATGGTGCACATGTTCTCCTCAAATTGATGCAATAGGATCTCTGCTAGATCTATCTTCTTCCCCAGTTTGATGATTTTGTAGGATGTGCTCATTGCTGTGCTAGAGATACTGTTCATTCTGCTATCTTGAAATATCTTATATCCAACTACGCAAGCACCAAATTTTAGCTCTACGTCGATGATAGTGTTTACCTTTAGTGCCCTCTTGTCTGATTTGGCACCGGTTAACTTTTCCACATCTGCAATAGAAGGATGTTTGTGAGCCTGAGGTTTATTAGTTGTTGGATAGCCTGTCACTGCGTGTATAACATTTTTTGTTATAGCCTTTGGTTTGTTCAACAAAAAAGTGTTATTATGTACTCTACTTAGAACATTCTTAATCCATTCTATTTTAAAAACCTTCAGGAAATGAAGTGCATTTGTTAGACCTTTCACTTCTAAGTGTTTATGCTCTTCTTTGAGCTTGTCACCATTGTTGACGGGGCTTTGTTGACCGGGTCCGCCAACAGTCATAAGTTGTCACCGGGTTCCGGGGAAATCGGCCAACTCTTCCTGCAAAGGTTGTCCGGGGGAAATGAATCCTCCGGGCCTTCAAGCACCTGGGTGTTGGGTCACGACGGTGCGGGGCTCGGTTGGGAGAGGTGACTGTTTTCAAGGGGGATAGCTGGTTACTTCAACTCATTTCTCTAGAGATTCAGTACAGTAAGGGTTTCCCAGAGCACTCTATGCTTAGAAAATAAAACAAAAAAAGATCCTGCAGGGTTAGAAACATTTATCTAACTACAGTCATGCCGAAATGTCCGGAACATCAACAATACTCTGAAAGATTACACTAAATACCGAAGAAATACACAACCATCAGTTAGCATTTTATCAGTAGCAAAAATAAGGAGGTCGTTAATCTACTTTAACATATCAGAGTAAAGGACATACAGAACATTAAAACATGAAATACCATTAACTCAGAAGCAGGGACGCTAACAACATCATTGCCAAGAATCCTTCCTTCTTCATTAAAATTTAGTCCAGCAAGCACTGGTGCGTGATACAATGGTGGCTCCAGGGGAGCATCTAACTACCAAGAACAAAACAATGGAGCATTGAGCTCTGCAACTAAAACCATAAATCACTTTGCTATTTCTTATGGACAACAAAATCATCAATTTTTCCGACCCTTGGAAATGGGCCGATTTGCCTACTTATACAACTCTTCGCTAACCCTAACCCTATTTTACACATTCCATTAAAATACAATATCTAGGGGCCGGTACTACCTGCGCCACCCTACAAAAGACCTGGAGACAGAGTAGGTCTGTCATGTTAGAAGAAAAATTCAAGAATATACATCGGAAGAATCGGCCTTGAGAAGAGAGCCGGAGAGGAGATAGAAGAAAGCAGGTCTTTCAAGGACCGAGGCTACATGCCTCATAAATGGGAAATGCGGCGCCCTGTCTCCAACGTGCCAGGTGTACCTTTGAACGGCACCTTGAGAAGATCACCCTGTCAGAAATCAACTGTCGAGCCAATGCCTCTTAATATGTCCAACTATCTTCTGACAGTCTTATTAACCACTTCTGAAAGTGATCGGTCGGCCTCGGGGACCGGGACACAGATCACTTTAAAGAATACAAAATTTTTGGATCTGGGCCTCCGGGATCTGGGAACTTACGCCCCCAAAAGAATAAAGAATACTTAATACTCAAGTTTCCCCGGTTCCTGGAGAATCGCTCAAGGCTGTTTATTATCATTGAAGGCCTGAAGGAGGCGGAAAATGCCATCTTCATCTATTTTCTTCAGGTTGGCCCTTCTGTGTCTGGCCACATCAACTAGTTCCCCCAGGTCTGGAACATTATTTCTAAACTCATCTGCCATCCTTGCGGCATCATGGCCTTTAAGCACCACTTCGGTAAGTTTTGTCATTTGGGCCCCATCTATCCCCTCCGGGGATTGATACCAAGATGCCATCATTTCATCAAAACTCCCCAAAATTGACTCCTCGGGGGTATAAGTGTCTGTACTAAGGGGATCAACTCCAGAAGCTTTTATTATAAATGACTTGTACAAATTGGAAGAATACTTCATGGTATTTACCTTTTCCTGCAAGGACTCTACCAATTGTTTGGTTACCTCTAATGTGAGGTCCAGTCTGGAGTGCTAAGCCCTTACGAAATTAAATGATTCCTCACCCAGAATTCTGGATAAGGAAACTATGTCTTCCCCTAGGGTGAGGAGCTCTTCGAGCTCTACCTTCCATGCCTGGTAATTCTCGGCGTCACTCTCCCATTGATCGATCAGTGCTTCTACCTGGTGAGTAACCTGCAGGGCTGTATATAAATCGGGGAGAGTGGACGCTAGGAAACGCCAGGTGTTTCCTATCTGTAGAGTGACCCATTCATCTGCTGCTTGGGCCTTCTTTTTCATTACTCATAGGGAGTCTATGTCACTCTACGGTAATTCTTCTGTCGTGGAAGTCTCCGAAGGAGCGACATTGAGGGGCCGAGCTAGCTCTGTAAGCAACACCATAAGGTTTGCATTCTTCTCTTTTTCTGCCTTGAGCCTCTGGGCCTCTTTTTCATATCGGGCCTCTACCGCCCTTGCTGCCTCCTTTAGCAGGTCTACTTCGCCCTGCTTTCCTCTTTTTCCCAAAGATACCTCTGCGATATTGTAATCTGCGGGGTCTGCAGTCGCTTCATCGGCGTCTGGGGGAGGCGTTGCCACTACTGCAACTGTTTCTCCGCCCGACCCAGTTCGAAGGGTATGAACTGTCCGGGCCTTCTTTGTTTTTGGCGGGGCCTGGGCTAAGGCCATCATTTCGGCCAGGGAGAGAGGGACTGTCAGAGCGGATTGGGACTTTCTTTTCCTTCTTTCTGCCAGCCATGGAGGTGGGAGAGGTGGCCTTCCTGCCAAAGTTTGTTCTTCAGATTCCCTCCCGGTGTCTGGTGGCGGCTGCTCCTTTTCAACATACATCTCCTCTTCTCCTCTCCCTGCCGGAACCTCTTTTGTAGCAACATCTTCAATTTCCATTTCCTCAGCCTGGTCCCGGATGTCAATTAATGTGTCCAGACCCTGGTCGGCTTCCTCGGGGATCTCTTCTTCATGCTTCTATTCCTCTTCTTCTTCATCTGTTGGTAGTAGGTGAGGTATCGGGCCAAGATTCAGAGTTTGGGCCGCTGTGATTACCTGCCCGAAGGTTGCCCCCGGGAGTGGCCTTGGGAACGAGGCGGCTGGGGTCACGGTTGATCCTGAAGTTCCGGGTCCGGGTTCCCCAATGGATGCCTTTTGTTCACTTGGCGGTTGTTGGTCCACTCCCGGACCTTGTGTTTCTGGGGCCCCAGAGATAACCTCTGGTTCTGGCCTCTTTTCTTCCATCTGCTGCTTTTCTTGTTCTGCAGCCTTTTGTTCCAGGTCTTCTGGATCCACAGCCTCTTGCTTTTTTTTCGGGACTTTCGTCTCTGCTTGTATGTCGCCCCCTTGTAGATTTTCAAATTCATCAGCTGCAAATAAGTCAAACTCCTCTTCCGGAGGGGGATTGGCTGGGATGTCTGCCTGTTCTTCTTCTTTCTCCAGTTTCGGGGAACTGGAAGAAAGGATTTCCACTTCTTTTGGGAGGGAAGCCCTTGTCATTGGTTCTGTCTTCGACTGTGCAATATGCTTTCTCTTCCTCCAGGTGATTAGAGGTGGCCCCGCATTGACAATTGCTGCTGCCTCTGTGGGATCCACCCCTGTCGCCTTAACCATCAAGGCTGCCAGTGACAGGGAGGAAGGAGGACGAATTGGTCCGGCCATTAGCGGGGCAGTGGCAAGCCTCGTAATTAACTGCTCCCTCATTTGCTGGGAGGCTGCCACAGACTGCTTAATTTTCTCTTGTATCGGGACTTCTTGCGTTGATGGGGTTGTAGCTATTCATTTTCCTTTGTCTGCGCCTTGTGAAGAAGTCCCATCCCTCGGGGTCAATCTTGGTACTGGCAGAGGAGTTGGCCCTTGTGCCGGCTGGGCTGCCCGGTGAGTACTTTCGGGGCAGGCTTTCTTGAAGTAGGCGTGGCTTTGCTCCACTACTTCCCGGGTGAAGTCTTCAATTGTGGGCTCCTCCTGGGCGGCCCAATTTATTATCGACAGTGGCATTTTGTCATTCCCCTTTTCTTTGTACTGGGGGTCTGTGGTGGGGGCGGTGTCTGAGAAACCCGCCGGGAACCTCCAGAGCTTTAGTTCCTGCATCATTCCGACTGTCATCCAATCATAGTGCCTGCTCTGGACATCTACATCATCCTGGCAATCTGTCCAGAAGTCCTCCATGTGTATTTGGTGGGGCTCTGAAGCCCGGGGCAGTGTCGTTGCCATTCGGCCATGCGGATCAAAATTCCTCCGTGCTAGATAAAATTTCTGTAAGTTGTAACATTTCAATTCATTGTCTGCCTCCCTTGCGGTGGCCAGACTGCAGGTGTAGTTCCCACAGGAGATTGGGAACGAGACGTTTGGGACCTTCTTGTGGGCCAAGAAGGTATGCAGCTCCAGCATTTGTCTGCAATACTCCAGCAGCACAATCTTGTCCCCACAATGTTTGGGCAACAAGTAGGGTTTCCCGGAGAAGCCAGCGACCCTAATGTATGTATGCTACTAGAATTGGATATAGTAGTGCCCATAACTACTAACCAACTTCATCGCCTCAGTGGATAGGCGGTATCCGGCATCCCGGGTGGGCGTGAGCAGATGGCAGTAAACGAAAGAATCGTTTACCCGGCAGTAACTGGGGAAGATGGTCTCTCATTGAATCTGTGGGAAATGGTCCCACGGTGCTTTTTGTCCCCGTCCAAGCCCGAGAACGCCATCTGTAAGCAGGCCATTGGAGTGGGGCCTTTGTTGGGCCAAAGCTCAGAAAACATAAGAAGTCATATAGAACTTCTTCTTCTCGTTCAACTGCAGAAAATGGGAGTTGACATGATTGGAGATAATTGTCGCCCAGTCGAAGAATTCTCCTTTAGTGGAGATGCCCAGTAGGAAGTAGTACATCCATTTTGCAAATTCTTGGGCGGAGGGTTGCCCAAATACCCGGGCCAATGCTATCATCCCCATCTGGATGCTCTCCTTGAATTTAGAGCGGGGGATATCTATCTTCATTCTTTTTGGGTCCCTCTTTGGGACCTTAAGCCAATTGGTGTTCAAGTACACCTGGGCAGCATCCTCCAGTTGGTTGAATTGTTTCAAGGCGTCGGTCCTTGTGACCACCGAGGCCCTGTTAAACTGCGGGATACCTAGGCCTGCTTGGAAAGTGACTGGGTCGAGGGACACCAGTGGAGTGGGGTATCCCATGGGTTCTGCAGCTGCGAGCATGACGGCCCAGACAGAAGAGTTATAGTTGGCAGCCAGGGTTAAAACAAGCTCCGGAGACTGCACGGAGCATGGGAAGCAAGCTGCCCAAAAGATTCTGAAACCTCCGATGTTGGTTGTCATTTTGTCTCCAGCCTATCGCTGGATGTGCATTATCTTTACCAGGGCCTGCATTTCTGCCCAAGTCCCGACACTGGTGTCGGTCATCAGTTTCACCCCGGACTCAATCTTTGAGCCCACAATCTCATTATCCTGCACAAACTTCATGGTGAGGGGCAGCTTTGCCAGGGCCTTCTCCATTTTTGACTTTGTTGCTGCCCTGGTCTCGGTTGTAGTTGGTAATTCTGGACTCCCGGGAGGAGATGATGCGAATGCCTCAGACATGTTTGTAAGATGAAGTCCAGACCTGCAAGACAAAGCTACCGTTAGAACATACTTATCAAAATAAAACAGTTACTTCGTGGTCCGGAGTTCTTACCACCGCGCTGTTTGCTTTTCCTGAAAAGTTAGTTTTACACAAAGATATCCAAAATGCAAAACACATCATAAACTTAAGATTTTCACTATATCTCCGGGTCCGGGAAATCCTATCACACTTGGTGAAGACATAAGATGAATGGTGGAAAGAGGCCTGAGGCCCAAAGAAATGACCGTTTAGCAAAGAAGAATGTGGAGGCAGGTCCACGTGGACGCCACATGTGCTGGCATTGAATGGATGTGATGACACTGGCGGCGGAGCCAACTGTTCAAATGCGTGAAAAAGGAAAGCCACTTGGCTGGAAGTAATTGCGCGCATGGGAAATAAATGAGGCTCTGACAGCCTTGATGGAGGAGAGAGAAAACCGCGTGTTTGAAACCGGTCGAGAGCCGAGTTTCAAACAGGTGGTTTTCTACCTCGAAGCAAGCTTGGAGGCGAAAAACCAAGAGCAAAGGTGACTCGACCAGCTCGTCGAGCCACCTGGAAGGATACACATAGAGCCGAGGGGTATATATATGGAACAGAGGAGGTACACAAGGGATATCTACAAATATGCACATATATACAAGAATATACACACGGGACAACTCGCGCGGGAAAACCAGACAAAGCAGAAATAGATATATACAATTATCTACATCATTTACAAGCTATTTACAGACCTAACAGACAAATAACCTCTGCACAGAAGGTGGACAACCTCTTAGCAGAGCCGACCCACCAACGGGCGGCAAAACCAGAAGACAAAAGAAAGACACGATAGAGAGAAAGCAAACGAAAACAAAACCAGGCAAACCAAGAGAACCAGAAAAAAAATGAAAGCAAAATAGAGAAGAGGGAAGCTGAAGCACCAACCTAAAAGCGCAGAAGGCGGAGGAAAGGAAAGATTACCACAAGAACCCTGCAACAACCTTGAATCGTCAGGCTGTCCAGATCACCACCACGGAGCGCTAGCGTACGTCTGAGAATAGTAAAAGGTGTTAAGCTTTGATTATCACAAATTTCTCTATAACTGCTCTGTTAATCACTTTGAAAATCGCTCTATTTCGCTCTAAGTGCTCGAAGGTTTAATCGCGGTAAATGTGAAAATGACAGGTAAGTCTATTTATACCTACGGTGAAAAAGTAATCCTCCTCCCTCCAGAGATTTTAGGTCAGGCGCATCCTCCGGACTCCGGGCCTGGGGATTCCTTATGATGATATTACTAAGACTTAAGAACATCATAGAAAAGAATCCCGGAGTCCGAAATCCGGCTTCCAACCAAAAGGCAACCTCCGAGATCCAGGATCCCGGAGGGAAAAACCAAACCAAGAAAACAACACACACCGAGGAAGAAAACCCCAGAGAAAGAAAGCAAAAGGGAAAGAAAGACAAGGCAAAGCCGCAGCAAAAAGCAAAGCAAAAAAAAAAAAAAAGGGGGACCCAACATTTTGCACACAAAATGTAGTGACGGGGATGCAGGGCATAACAAATGGTGACTATCTGGGACAAATGCCTTAGTGCATTTGAGAACCATAGAATCTCTGGTTAGCACAACTAGAACAAATCGTCCTCCCAAAGTGTTTGACAAGCAAAGAGCAGCATATCCTAGAGAACCCGACCACACGGGAGTTAGTCCGAAGTCATTCATTAGTGGTGTCGTGTGTGTTTTGGAAGGAAATCAAGCCGATGACCTCTTGGGAGGAATAGAGAGGCGGTACTAATTACATCGAACCAATCATCAATTTGTTTGCTTTCCCCCGGAGGCCGAAGTTTTGTCCCACTTTTCCTCATTATTTTATTAATTACTAGGTGGGGAAGGCGGTACTTCTTTCACCATTGAGCCTAAGCTTAGCTAAAATTCAAATGGCGGTACTCCTTTCACCTATCCACCTATATTTAGATATTTGGAGAGGATAAAACTCCGGACCCGGAAGGAATTTCTTTGAATTTTCAGACGTGGATCAACCAACCAGTACATCTGATCTACCCTCGACGTGTCCGATTACTTGTTCCTTATATTATTATTGTTCACTGATTGCCAGACTCCCGGAGACAACACCCGATGGAGATTGCTCGAAAATGGGCCATAACCTGCAAAACAATCCCGAAGACCGAGTTGGTTCCACCGTGATGAAGATAGATTCTAAAGTTCACCATGCCGGAGGCATTGCACCAGATGCCAAAGTTATGCGAAGCATTCCAGTTCCTACAGGATGGAACAAAACGCCGGGACCAAAAGAAAGTCGAAAGCGAAAACAGAGACAACAAAAAGAAAAAGGAGGAGACTACCCCAGAGGACAGCCAACAAGACTATTTACAAGGGGATATTTACATATAATACAACTTTTGGACAATCTTACCCTTACTCGAAGTAATGTTTGAGAAACTGCCCATTAACAGGCAATGCGACAGGTTTCCCAGTCAAGGTGTTAAGGCGGTAAGTGTTTGCCCCATAGATTTCTGAAATTAAGTATGGTCCGAGCCAGAGCCATTGGAACTTGGTATGCTTTCCTTTCTTCTCTCGGGCCTTATCCCACAACAGGACCAAATCTGAGATCTGAAAAGCCTTATATTGGGCTCTTCTGTCAAACCACCGTTTTACCACTGTTTGATGATGCGCAAAATATTCAAGGGTCGCGTCTCATTGTTCTTCCATTCGCACTAGATTCAGGAGCCGAACCTCCACAATGTTGTCCCTGTTGTTGAATTCCTATATAAACTGTAAAACCAGGATTTGTAAGTTGACTGGGAATACAGGGTTCTGACCATAAACCAAGTGAAATGGGGATGTTCCTAGGGCATCTTTAATACGAATACGATCCGCCCAGAGGGCGAATTTCAGTTTTTGGTGCCAATCCCGGGGATTTTGTTCTAACAAATGTTTGATCACCTCAAGTAGCTTCTTATTTGTTGATTCAGCAACGCCATTTCCCTGGGGTTAATAGTTGCTGGAGAACTTCAGTGTGACCTTTCAGTTGTAGGTCCATTCGAGTAATTGTGCGGAAGAAAATGCCAGACCATTGTCACATACTAAAGCAAAGGGCATTCCAAACCTTGTGACGATGTTTTCTTCCAAAAACTTGATACTACGTCCGCCGTGTTGTTTTTGCAAGGGATAGCCTCAGACCACCGAGCACAGTAATCAGTCGCAGTGAGGATATATCGGTGGTTGGCAGACGAGTTGGGGTTGATCTCCCCGATGAAGTCAAATTCCCACTGGGCAAAGGGTCTAGCCTCGTAGACTAGTTGCAGAGGCATGGCTGGGTTACGCTCACGAAGTGCTGCAGTTTGGCAAGTATGGCATTTTCTGACATGAGCGTAAACATCCTTGAAGATACAGGGCCAATAGTATCTGGCTTGGAGGATCTGATGGGTAGTGGCATCGGCTGAACCATGCCCGGTTCCAAACTGTCCATGGAATTCATCAATTATTTTTACAGCTTGGTTCCTGTCGATGCACCGGAGGTACACTCCCTCGTAGTTTCGGTGGTAAAGCGTGGAATTTTTAATCATGAAATGGGCGCTTTTCATCTATAGGGCGTGGCATTTGTGGGGAGGTAATCCCTCTGGACATTTGTTGTTTAGCAGCAAGTACACCAGATCGGTATACCACAGATCCTGAGTAATGGACTCCACTGTGTAAGTATGACATTCTATGCGGGGAGTCTCTTCTGCCATCATTTGACTTAGTCCCTGGCCTCGGACTATTTTCATGGGCTGCATCTCTAAGTCATATTCCTGGAGGATGGCCATCCATTTCCCCCGTCTCTCACCCAATTCACTCTGCATCAGCAGAGATTTGACAGCCTGGTCCGGGATGATAGCATGCACTTTGCTCCGGAGGATATAATGCCAAAACTTTTTCACGGCGTGAACAAGAGAAAAGGCCTATTTTTCCAGTGATGAATACCCGACCTCGGCATTTTTAAAGGGGGAACTCATGAAAGCAATTGGTCGTTCCTCCCCTTTAACCTTTTGGGTCAATACTGCCGCGGTAGAATGCGACGAAGCAAATGAGTATATGTAAAACGGGAGGGAATAGTCTGGACTAGCCAGGACGGGTGCCTCCGTTATGGTCTATTTAATTTGGGTGAATGCCCTCTTAGCTTCAGGACTCCACTCAATTTTGGTATCCTTTTTCATCATTTGATTGAGTGGTTTAACTATTTCTGCGAATCCTGTGATGAATCGTCGCACAAAGTTGATTTTTCCGAAGAAGGATCGCATTTCTTTCTTGCTACCAGGCATCTGCAAGTTCAGCAATGCTTCAACTCTATCAGGGTTGATGGATATACCCTTCTCAGAGATGATATGCCAGAGCAACTTCCCCTTGGTGACCCTGAATATACACTTCTTGGGGTTGAGGGATATTCCATACTGGCGACATCTCTCGCAGATCTGAGCGAGGTGGGCGGCATGATCAGGCCTGTCCCGGGAGAAGACGGTTAAATCATCCATGTAGATGATTATGCATCGATTTACAAGGCCCTCGAACGTAGTGTCCATGGCCTTCTAAAAAGTAGCCCCTGCGTTGATCAACCTGAAGGGCATTCTTCTATACGCAAACATTCCCCACTTGGTGGTAAACGTTGTTTTCTCTCTATCCTCGTATTTGACCATGACCTGGTTGTATCCCGAATATCCATCCAAGAAAGACATCATCTAGGATCCATTTACTATCTGCAGCACCTCATCCAAGGAGGGGAGAGGGTGATTATCTTTTTTAGATGCCTTGTTCAAATTTTGAAAATCCACGCAAAGGCGGATCTCACCGCTCTTCTTCCTGACTGGGACCAGGTTGGCAACCCACGTAGTATGCCGGATTGGATATATTATCCGGGCTGACAATAGTTTTTCTACCTCCTGACGAATCAGAGGCTCTATCAGGGGATTGACCGGTCTTTGCTTCTGCCGAAAGGGTTTAGCGTCAGGTTTCAGGGGAATAGTGTGGGTCATGATGGATGTGTCATACGTCTTTAAATCTTCATATCCCCAGGAAATTACATCAATGTATTCTCAGAGAACTGCGAGAATATTCTCCTTTTCTTCAGGGGAGTAGGAGGTATCAATGTGGATGATCTTTTCTTCACCGGGCTGGCCGATGTTAACCTTTTCAAACTTTCCTCCCTCAGGGGAGGATGATACCTTTTCACGGGCCCGAGGGTCCGAATCGAAGATTCGTTCTAATGCAACCATCCCCTTAGGGATAGTGTTGGTGGGCAAGTCCATGATCCCATCATCTTCATCACCCTGTCCAGTGTCATCGTGGTCTCGTT
>MU226942.1:854003-875083 GCA_018584345.1 Thuja plicata
CGATGAGCTAAGTCGCCAACTCGCATGCATTTTGCATTGCCTTGAAAATCATGCGCGACTGCGTGACGAGCTCCTTGTGCGACTGCGCGACGAGCTAAGTCGCCAACTCGCATGCATTTTGCATTGCCTTAAAAATCATGCGTGACTGCGCGACGAGCTCCTTTTGGTCCGCGATTGCGCGACGAGCTCCTTGTGCGACTGCGCGACAAGCTCATTTTGGTCCGCGACTGCGCGACGAGCTCCTTTTTAGTCTGCAACTCCAGATACTTAGATGACCATAACTTTTGATTTTCAATCTGGGTTTTTTTGAAATTTTTTCTGTAGTGTGAACACATGGTCATCTCAAACATATTAAAAATTTAGCTTGACCCAGTTCATATTTTTGGAGATATGATTAAAAAAATGACTGGACATGCTCCCACTATACTTGCTTACTGAAATGTGTTGAACCCACTCCCCAAGTGGTATTTCATGAAAAACATCAGGTCTCTTTTAGCATGCATTCAAAGCAATCCTTCTCCGTAACCTTTCAGGGAAATTTTTACGTAGTAACTACAAATTTTTTCAAATTTTTCAGAGTACTAACACATGGGACATGTGGCAGATGATGGATTTGCATGGTGTTAAGCTTGCTATAGCATTTTAGCCCAACAAAAGAGAACGTCTCCTATCATTCTCACATTAAATGCATTTGTCTAAGACTAAAATATCTTTATATAAATATTGACTTATTAAGTAGCTTGGAGAGCTTGAGTCAAAATTAGGTCATGAGTTTAATTTAGCACAAGAGTGTGCCAGTTCTTGATGCATATTTGTGTTCCACATTCTATCATAATAGACCATTTCTTTCATTTTAATTGGTTAAGTTATTATTTTAATTGGTTTTTATGGATATAATGGTGTTAGATGTCTTCTTGACACCTTTTTCACTATTTTATATAGTAGACTTAGCACTATTTTATGTGTGGTTAGATGTCTTCTTGAATGTCTGGATTACTGATGGTGGATTATTTTATCTCATACATCTGATTTGCTTCCAAGCAAGTGTTTGAGAAAATGAAATAGATGATTATTGTGTCATATTCTGAAAATGTTGAAATGGAGGGGGTTAAAGGAAAATTATTTTGGCCTTGTTGCAGGGTTTATGAGAATCAACCCTATGTATAGTTGCCACGTTCCCTATCTGTTTGAGTGTTCTTAACCATTTTTCACTGCCAATAATTCACAAATTCTTGTAAAGGATTTCCTATCCTCAAAGGAAAATTATTTTGGCCTCGTTGTAGGGTTTCTAAGAATCAACCCCATGTATAGTTGTCATGTTCTCTATCTGTTTGAGTGTTCTAAACCATTTTTTGTTGCCAATAATTCAAAAATTATCTTGTTATGTGATGATTCCAAGGGTGTATCCCTGGGCCTAAAGAGAGGGTACAACTAGGGTTGTTGGGCCCTAAGAATTTCAATAATTATGAAAGTGATAATGCTTTTAAGTTTTAAGTACACCTATCAAGGAATGAGATATTGGCACACATTAGCTTGTAGGAAAAATTTGTACTTAACAGTTTGGGATTGTGTTAATGTACTTCTATATGATTTTCCCTGCCATAATACTTATACTTTGTGTTTCTTATTGAAGGTGCAGCTATTTGACATGAATAAGGAGTAACAGGATCTTGTTTTCTTGTTCTTACTGTTAGGTTTATACTCCATATTGCTTTCAAGATGACATAACCCTCAAAAGTTCTTCATATTCGTAATGTTGGACCTGAAATATCTGAGGTAATGCTTTCTGCAAATGGTGATTATTCCTTTTTTCTGACAGATTGTCTCTAGAGTCATTTTTCAGTATCAGTTTATATTCATGGTTGTGAAATGTGCAAGTAGACTTGTATAAACTGGTAGAAACTCTTGGTACTGTAACCAAACTTGTGATATTGCGTGCTAAGAATCAGGTTAGAACTTGAATAGAGAACTTATTCTAGCAAACCTTTTTATTCCTCCTTGTGTTGAATTAACTACTTGTGTAATGCTTTTTTAGGCACACGACATTGACAATTTGTGTTTCTCTTGTAGGCTCTCACATTAAATACATTTGTCTAAGACTAAAATATCTTTATATAAATATTGACTTATTAAGTAGCTTGGAGAGCTTGAGTCAAAATCAAGTCACGAGTTTAATTTAGCACAAGAGTGTGCCACTTGTTGATGCATAGTTGTGTTCCACATTCTATCATAATAGACCATTTCTTTCATTCTAATTGGTTAAGTTATTATTTTGATTGGTTTTTATGGATTCAATGGTGTTAGATGTATTCTTGACACCTTTTTCACTTTTTATATGGTAGACTTAGCCATATTGAATGTGTGGTTACTAGTGGGTCAATGATAAAGTGACAATTTCGTGACCTTTCATTGATTTTGTATAACTGTTATGGATTGTAAGTGTTTATATCACCCAGGACCCTTCTAATTGTGGTCACTCCATATTAAATATCTACACATTATGTGTCATGTATTTATTCTAAGTATAAGTGGAGCTAGTACCTAGACATCTCAATGGTCATATAAATCTTGAAGGAAGTTGAGTTGTTTGAAATAAATTATATAGTAATTAAGAATGATTGAATCTCATATTAGAATACCTTATTTTTTATATGTCAATATGGTTTTTTTTCTATATAATGACAAAAAAATTAGTTCCCTCATTGTCACATCAACTATATCAACACACTAAATAATGTACTCCATATTGATTTTCCAAATTCTACTTGGAAATTTTATATATATGTAAGCCTCTATAATTTTGTGAAATTTTATATATATATAAGTCTCTACAATATTCACGGGTTCTTTGGGGTGGTGAAAGAGATGCTACCCATGTACTCAAGGTTTCACGCGTCATTAACCAGCCCTTGGTCATCTCAAAAGGTGCTAAAACAGTTAAATTACAGAGTTCTAAAGGAGCCCTCCGAAACATAGAGTGAAGCCTAGTATTGCTAGTCTATGCATAGTAAGCTACCTCAAGATGCTAAGATCACATCCACGATTTTCTATTATCTTAGCTATTGAAACATTTATGATAGGATAGGACAACAAGTTCTATGATCTATTGGAAACACTGTCATTATTCAACATTGTTTTTCACCTTAAACACATTGAATCTTCATCTTGCAATCAAACTTGTAGCACTCCAATGTTATTCATCGCTTCCCTTGCACATTGGTATCCCCAAATCACTAGACTTTCATCATTTTGCATTACTACAACAATATAAATGCTTGCAATTCATTGTGTTGTTAGTCTGTAGCCTCCTAAGACTTGTAACACACTATTCTTATGCATTTGAAGCCTCGTACATGCTCACTTACTACTGTGCATATACATATCAACTTCATCCAAGCCTACAATTTGCCAATTACAACCATTCTCACCTTCTACAAGCTGAGATTTATCTAGTTCATCACATTATAGCTCCATTTGGGTTTGTTTTATTCTTACTATTTATGCTTTAGTGCTTACTAATATACTAGAGCCATTTGATATAAATTTGAGAACGTTGTTTTGCATTGTGGCATAGATCAACTAATAATCTTGACCACTAAAACACACTTTATACATGGAGACTTCTACGTAAAACTTATACAGGACAACTCAACAGTAGTTCTATTTTAATTTCTAACATTGTGGAACGATCATAACTCCTTGAAAACTAATTACTAGTTGCATATTATCTTGGACCTCTAGACTCGCATTTTTACAAGCTCTATATATATATTAAAAACAATTGCATACAGAAACACATCATTTAAGAGTTGCATTGTTATAAACCTCATATCCTCCCATGACATTTGCTTGCTTTCATTATTTGACTGAAAAACATAAACAAACAACATTAGTGACCATGCATATGGAAAAGCCTTGTATGAGATTCTGCGCTAATACCACCGGCATGCATCTAGGGCAAGATTTGCTTAATTAATTGTCAGCATTAGTCAACACATCCTAAAAAATAGAAAACAACATAATAGGAAACTTGAAAAATCAAAATATCATTAATTATCATTAGCCACTTGCATCTCCACATTCATTAGCTTTGGTATGGGGCCTCCTTTAGCAACAACACTGCCTACATGCAATATTTCTTGACAGTGTCGCATCAAACTCTCACACTTTAAACCTGTACAAATCTGCCAAAAATGTGAAAAGATGTTTGAAATATATTCTCATTAATCTTGGCAAACCTAAATTGACTCATTGTTAAAACCAAATTGGTTCTTTGTTTTACTAAGGAACAAAATACACAACCATATATATTAATGCAAAGTAACACAAATACCTGAAGATAAATATCTAGACTAATCACCGACCAAGATGTCATTGGTGATTACTCTGGATATTTATCTTCAGGTGTTTTTTTAACATTCCATATTGGTCAAAATTTTGACAAACTTTGGTCGAAACCCTCACCAAGACTGGTCTACATATCGACCATTCTGTGTTGAAATTTAGCGTCGTGGGTTTGACATCTTGGTCAGATGGCCCAAACATTTCGACTAACATTGGTCGAAAGTTCAACGAATAAACTTGCCAATTGCAGATGTCAATTTTGACCAAGATTGGTGTAGAACATTCGACCTTAACAACAATGTGTTGAAATTTTGACTAGAAAAATAGCGAAAAGACCATTTGCGGATCATTCAACCATTCCTAGTAGAAAATTGGACCAATTAAAGGTCAAAAATTGACGTCAAATGTATTAGTGTGTGTTTTTCTTTCAGCTGATTAACAGTCAAGGGTCCAGTTGGTAGAATGAATTCAGAGTCCATGTATATTGCAATGTCATCTCCAATCCCTGATAGGTATAATCTCATTCTGCTTTTCCATGTTGAGAAGTTCTCCTTGTTCAACTTCAATGCGTCTCTCTTATACATCTTGTGATCTTTAGCTTAAGTCCTTCAAAACTTTCCTTCTAAGTATTGTACACTCTGATACCAATTGTTAGAATAACTGAGGGGGGGGTGAATCAGTTAGCTCCCAATTATCCTATAGTCCCAAATTCCTCTAGATGTATATAATAATAATTTCAAACATATAATTCAACTCGGTGAAATGTATACTGTAATCTTAAACTTTAGTCATATAGTGTTTACTGAGTATCAGTAAATTAATATTGTGATTACCGATCAATGTAGATAAAGTAATGTGTAAAGAAAAATAACAATCCACAACAATCATACACATTGACACAAATATTTTTAACGTGGAAACCCTGCTAAGGGAAAAACCACCTGGGACCGGTAACCCAAAATATTTCACTCTTCTGAAGTGATCTCAGTGAAGAGCCAACCCTGTTAAAGGTTGCCGTGCACACTGTTAAATGTGACATGTTTAGAGGATTTAAAAATAACAGTTCTCTCTTGACCATGCATTCACTATGGGGTCAAAAATAAAACACTCAACATTCATTAGAATGTCATAATAAAGACTTTCACGTCCTACTCGGTTAAGAGATTTATCTGTAACAATGGTTAAACTGATACATTAATGGTCTGATTCAAATACAACTCTGTTTTGGACATTTTCAGATCTATGCTAAGTACATAATACCTCTGATCAATTTGTTCACTTTAGATCATCTGATTCTTCATACCCTGTTATGCTCGATAATGCTCTTTCCTCTGTTGCTCAATAATGTTTGCAGAAAATGCTCTGTTATGTCTTTAACCAGTTTGATCAGTCATGCATAAACTTCGCATGTGCGCATCAGGTGTGATTCAAAGTGAATCTCTTATCTCTTATATAGACATCATAACTCATTTAATTTTCATCCTTCAGATTTTGTCGCTTAATCTCCATTGTTGGTTTTGTCGCTTAAACCTTCATCGGTAGTTGTGTTAAAAACACATTTCAATCTTTGTCATCCAATCTTCCTTGAATTTTCATAATTGTTTGATCAACATAAAAAACCTTATCATTTACCTCAGAATCATCAATTTCTAGCTCAACATTCTAGTCGACCTCAATTTGATTAAATTGTTCGGCCAGTACCATGTTGTGTCACCGATCCCTAGCTCCGTTATTATTGTGCTCGGTATACACTGTGTTTTACTCGGTGTTCATTGTCTCTCGATGTATACAAAACTCTTTATTTTCTGACCACATAAACTTTGTTTGTTCCAGATCTCCAATCCATAACAACTATTTGTTGCCATATTGATACTCAAACAAGTTGACATCAATGACAATACATCAACTGATAATATCTGTAACTTGGTTGACTATCAACAAATGACTTCAAACATACAATCAGTTGTAGTTCATCAAATACAAGTGCAAATATAGGCCAAAATAGACCAAATGATGAAAGTGATATGTTCACTCACAATGACTATAATTCGATAGCATAAATAAAAAGTAAATAAAAACTTATGCACTTTAAAAAAATGACACTTGGAAATGTGCATGTATGAGCCTAAACGAAGCCCTGGAAGTTGCATAAATTAGGATTAGATAAGTACGATCATGAAAAAAAGTAATTTATAGAAAATTTGCGTATCAAAATAAAAAATAACACCACCACTAGAAAGTTCATGATTTTCTACCCCAAATAAAAAATAATTACACAAAAAACCTTTGAAATGAGCCCAAAGTTGAAATGTAATTCATAAAACTCAAATGGTGAAGCGGGCAAAATATTCAAACCGTGTTGATGCATGCAAAAAGACAATTAAATTTGATGGTCAAATAATTATCACAAAAATATAGCCTGACCTAGTTTGAGAGCTAGGCATCCATCAATTTTAACAAAATAAAAATTTATGTGGTGCAAAATTATTGGTTGGAGATGCTAACTATGTTGCCAACTAGGCAGTTGTATATTATGGATAGCTAACATGACACTAACTATACTAATGATGTGTCTGGATGCTTGCATGTATGCTTTGCCACATGTTCACAAGTAATTCATTGGTGTTTGTTTGCATGTGAAAGAGTTGTTTTTGTGTGGTGAGACATTGTGTTGTGTGGTAGATATATGTGATGTCGTGTGTTTTAGTCACATTGGGTAGTGATAGAGGGGCAATCGTTGGTGGCAATGCATTGGTGTGGGGTTTTAATCCCACATTCAACGAAATGTGTAATATTGCATAATGTTTATTAAACTCACCACAATAATGTTTGTGATTGAGATGTCACGACACTGCTGAAGTTGTGATTAGTGGTATGACTTGCCGAATATGTCTGTGTATGACACCTGTGGTGAGTTATGGGCCCTAATTTTTTGTACGAACTATGTACAGAGAATTGTTTTGTGGAACATTCCAGATGTTTGTGTAAATTTGATAAATAATAGGGGTCGTAACCCCAAAATATTTTCCCAAAAAATAAAATAAATTGTGAATCAACTCAATATGCAGAATATTTTTTTATTTTTTTTAAAATCGTACTGGACTGCGCAGATTGGGTCATACGACCTAGTTTGCAAAAAAATTGCCCCAGATTTGACTTTCACCCAGAATAGACAAATTTATAATCAAAATTCATCAGAAGAGCCTCCTAGATATAATGTTGAGGTTAGATTTGGCCCAAGGCGCTTCCAAAAAATGTTGCTCCCTGAATTTGAAAATAAGCCCTCCTTCAAATGAAGTAAGAATTTTCCAATAACAACAACAACCCAGGATCTAGAGGCCAATGAATAGAACAAAAGAGAGAGAAATAATATTATAAGAATAAGTTGTATTCTCACCAAGAACGCAATATACTAAATTGAACTACAGAATGTCTGACAAAGAATAGACTATGAAAAATTGAAACACATAGAATTAATATTTCTCTCTTGTCAATTTTTTTGCCTGAAAAACAAAATTTACCAAAAATATCCAAATTTATAGTTGATTTTCACCAAAGCAACCTCTTGAGCGCAATGGTGAGCTCCAATTTGGCATAGGATGCTCTTGAAAATTACTGCTCTCTAGATCTAAGAATGTGCCTCCATGTATGCTCCAATATCTCTCCAATAAAAACTATACAATGGTGCTCCAATGGCTCTGATACCATGTAAGAATTTTTCCAATAGAAATAACCCAAGATCTAGAGGCCAATGAATAGCACAAGAGAGACAAAATGGGCAAGAATAAATTGTATTCTCCTCAATATGCAATAATTGAATTGCAATGGATAATCAATAATGAATGAGTAACTAAACTCCATAGATAATGAATACAATGAAGATATTTCTACTTATATAGGAAAGGCAATAAGAGACCATGATAAGGAGGAGATAAGTTATCACCCACACAAGGTGGAATCTCATGTCTGCCAAAGGTGGATCATCCTCCATTATGCAATGAATTATGTGCAACATGTGGAGGATGATAAGTGATACATGCACTAAAGGTGGAGACAACACATAAAAAGGAAATATGACAACAACTATCACCACCTAAAGTGAAATTTTGCCTACACCATGTGCAAAATAAAGGTGCAAACTCATAGCTCTCTCAAATGCAAACTACTATGCACTGCATTATCCCAGGTAAGCTTAAGTAAAGTGTAATAGTGAATATTTAATTACACCAAAAATTCAATTCCAAATCTATTTTATAGTTGTTGTTGTAACTTATTATTATTGCATTAATGGACAAAGTTAAGTGTAACTTATTGTGAAGTATCACTTCCCAAGTGATTGTAAAATTTTAAGTTTTTTTACAAATGCTATTGCAATACTTCTAACAAGTATAACATTGCTTTGCATTTTTTATTATAATATTCATCACATCTATATAAGAAATAAAATGTCCAAATTCTCAAATTTGTATATTTTCTCAATATAATTATTTATAATTCAAAATTAATTAAATGCACTCTTTTATGCATTCTCTATTATTAGAATTATCAAATACAAAGAACCATTGATTTATCAATTCCATTTTTCTTTTTTTGTTCATATAGTATTTTGTTAATAATATTAAAGCGTATACAAGTGTCTTTCTATAATATTCACATCCGATATATTAACCATCTTCCTCTCAAAACATATTTCATATTGCTACTACACCTACAAAGTTCTTCAAGAAATACTAATGCTACTTCCTCATAGCCCACTTAAGACAAAGGTTGTCATCTACCTATGGTTGAACCAAGTTTAGTACTTCCCCAAATCTAGAAACCCTAATTGCTATAGCATGACAACTTGCAAAAAAACTAACTAGATATTACAAAATTGTCAATTTATGGCCATTACCCTTATATCCCTTCCTGACAACATAGAAATGAGCTAAAACATGAAAATTAAAGGGCATTTAGCCCAGAGAGCACAATGCCTTCCCTTTCTTGTTCTTTGTTAATGCATGCATATGAACATTAATGCAGAAGTCATTTGCCTCAAAGATGGGCCTTGAATACTTTCCAACACTTTACCTCCGTCTCCATCCACACATTGACTTATCTTTCTTGGAAACACTCCAAGAGGCATTCCCATCCAACCTCAACTTCATCCCTTCTATCTTCATGAGAACCCTTGTCACTCTAGATGTTAAGGGGCTTGAGCCCATCCTCCTTGCCCCCCNTCCCCCCCCCCCCCCCACCACGTTCAAGAAACCACCTTCTACCCTAATTCATTTATTAGACACCACTCTTTCCAATAGAGCCTCCATCCCCGAGAGCCATTCTTTCTTGATGCATTCATCCACCACCCAACACACAGTGCTTTGTTTTGGGCACACCTTTGCTTTGTTTCCCAAAACATCCTCACAATATCCATGTTTAAACTTCATAATTACATCACCAAGGACAAAATCAACAATTTGTAGGAACTTGGCATCATGAATTTTGAAGATAAACTTCAATCTCTTCTCCAAAATCTCTCTGAAAAAGCTATTTGTTGCTTTGTCATTTCTACAATAAAATTGGCCTCCATGATTATAGAGCACCAACTTCCCACACTGCCTCAAAAGCACGAACTACAAAAATCAAGCAAGTGACTCCAATTTATAGAATAAATTCTTGGGAATGTGAGTCTCATATTAAAAGACCCTCTAAGTTAAATGTCACTTCTGCCTACTCCCACTCTTTTCCATGATGTAAATGCTCACATCGTCGATGAAATGCACCAACCTTCATCCCATGCAATATCATCTAATCTCTCCCACCACAATTTTCCACAATTATAATTTAATAAAACTACCCATTTTGACAGCTTATCAGTCACTTCATTGCTTGTATGGTAGATATGAGAAACTTTGAACTCTTTAAAGGAATGTAATAATCTACATGTTGCTAGAATTAATTTATTAATGTTTCAGGAACAAGCTAAGCCTTTAATAATTAATGCATTCACTATCACAAGTAAATCACCTTTTACATGAATCCTCTCCACCTCAAGTCTTTTTGCAATTAACACTCCCTCATATGCTCTTGGGATTGAACCAAGTTGTTTGTTCCATCCTACGACCTCTTTCCTCTAATTGCCATAATGTCTACTTTTGAATTTCTGCCCATAATGCCATCTTCGAATAGACCTAGATTGCCCTTTGTTGCTCCGTTGAAATTAACTTTCATCCATCCCTGATCTAGAACTACCCACTTCACCTCTTTGTTCACCCTAGACATAGGATTAACCCTAGAAGGTCCATTAACATGCCTATCAATTTTATTCATATTTTTTGTGCATTACATTTTAAAAATTTCCTTCAAATACTCTAAAGCAACTATTAGACAATTTCATTTAAAACTGATTACTAAAAAATTCTTCATTATGCTCGTTAATGTGCAATTTTGGGTTAATCCATGTAATCAAGGGGCCTTGAGAGAGGATTGAGAAGGTCTAGAGTAGGGTTGGATCAAATTGAACTTTGATGGTGCTTCGAAAGATAACCCAAGACCTTTAAGAGTAGGTTTTGTGACAAGATAATTCAAAGGAAATATTCTATTGATTGGAGATAAACGCCTTGGAGATGGGACTAACAACAAAGAAGAAGTTCAGGCAAACTTCAGTGTAGTTTGCAACCAAAATCGTGAAGGTGGATATACTACATGTAGAAGGAGATTCTAAGATCATTGTGAGTGCGATCATATAAGGAGAAATTGGAGCATGACATTTGAAAAGGTATATAAAGAAAATTAATTCCTTAATATGAACCTTAAGATATTTCAAGATTACTCATGTGAAATGTGAAGGAAACAAGATAGCAAACACCGTGTCCAAATTCACTTTATCTTTGAAAGACATGTTGAGGGATGAATTTATAGAGGATTTTGGAGAAGTTGATAGTAAGGAGCTGGAAAGAGACCCTTGGATGGTTAAAAATTAATCTGATGGAAGAGGCTTGATACTTAATAGGAAGTTTTTAATTATTAAGGAGAGTGGTATTCAAAAAATCAAAAAGGTTGTGTGAGTGTGACCATTAAGCAGTTCAAAATTTTAAGGTTTGGTAACCGTTAGTTGGAAAAATTGAAGGCATTTGTTTTTATTATAGACGATAACAACACATCCATATGGGATGATAATAGGTGTGCTTATTAATGATCATATTAAGTAACTTGACGATTCCCGCACCCGAGGTAGATGTGTATGGCACTTGGAGTACTTTAGTACTCATTCCAAAAAAGAGTATAGAGGAAGCTAAGTAAAGCATACGAGAAGGTAGTGAGGAAGAGGAAGAAGGAAAGGGAGGTCCAAGAAGGGATTAGGGCCAATAACAAAGGAAAAATGATGGTCGTAGCCTTAGAGGAAAAGTAGAACAAGGTACTAATGGGTTGGACAAAGATCACATAATGCATGGGTCTTCCCAATGGATAGTTTCTTTTTTATGTTTTGAGTTTTTTGATTAGTAGTATGTATATGTTAGTATAAATGATAATGCCCTGTTTTGGTAGTAGATGACAATGAATTATTATAGCGTATGTGTATTTATTGTTAATAGTAGCTAGTTCAAGTGTTTATACTTGTGTATGTTTGTAGTTTTTGTTTATGGGTTGATAATGGTAAAGGTACATGGCATGAAATTCTCAATTTGCATAGGGATAACCCCTGCTTTTGTATATTAGACTTTATTATATTAATATTAATAAAAATCTTATATTATTCAAAAAAAATTCTTCATTTAAAAAAATTTATTTATCAATATTATATAGTTTCAATTTTAATATCTTTTAGCATATTCTACTAATATTTTCATAAAATATAGGTATACTAGTGGAGGTTAGATTTGTAAACATAAAAATAATTAGAAACTAGCAGTTGCATGCTTTGTAGATGCAACGGTGCGCCAATAGGAAATTAGATTTTCAAAAATGCGAAATGACTATTTAATAATGTACATAATGAAATCTAAAAATTATAGATGATAATTCAAATATTTGTTTTCAACATACAATTGAAAAGAGAAATAAACAAAAAAAAATCAATTACCTTCAAATTAATAAAAAAGTTTAGAACTTATATCAATTTCAAATTTTTGTAAACATGCTAAAAAAAGATTATGGAAATAATAGGAAAAACATGCAAAAATGTTGAAGATTAGCAAATATGGATAAGAAAAAATAGACAAAAAAATAGAAATTTGTTAGAGATTTGTAAGATTGAAAAAAATAACCGAAAATAGTGAAAAAATAGAAAGGGTTACAATTTTCCGGTAACTTTCTAATTTCGTAACAAACATTTCTATTATAAATCTTTAAAAACATGAAGCTTTTATTTTTTATTATATTTCTTCCTAGAAAACATAATTTATCTTCTTTACTTATTTATCTTAATACTTATTAATTTATTAACTTTAATCATACTTCTAATTTGAAATAGATTTGTATTATACTTTAAAAGCTTTCTAAGACTATTCAACCAAAATAGAATGTTTTAATTGTAATTGTCATAAAGATTTTTAGATTTCTTTTATACTTTGTGCTACAAACATAAATAGAAAGAGATTTGTAGTTAAACTTTTTATTTGCCTTCAAAAAAGTTTAAGAGTACTTCTAATTAAAAACTTTCAAATGCTAAAACAAAAACTTGTATTTCACTCATCTCTCCATGCCTTTTTATATAAAGACAAGTTAATTTTGTTTATAGCAAATTGATAAATATTCATCAATAGTTATATTTATTCCAAATTCATGTGATTATATATGATTACACACAATTATACTGCAAGTTGTTATTGATAACAAAATATACTATATGAAAGTATATTTCATATGTAATCATCCATCTACGTATCAGATGGGTAGTTGATTGACAAGTGTGTACTTTAGGAAAATTATCATCTGTGTATCATCTCATGCCCGATAATAAAGGAATGACTAATTGTATTCACAAGATGCAGAAATACAAAACTACCTGCAACCACACCCAAGACTAGGCCAATGTATACATGGACAACATAATCCTCGCCTACGCATGCACAAGCAGGTAAAAATCTTAGCATAATGAATAGAGATTACACCACACCTAGGAGTCTCCATAATCCTTTTTTATCAAACCATAAATGTCCATGCATAAGAAATGGAGAAAAAATGGATTAAAGGAGAAAAGGTGCAGAAAAGAGAAATCCATATAACTCTGACCTTGACCAATGAAAGGAAAGCACAACCACATGATGCAAACCCCAAAGTTGAGCCATTAATCACTATCAGTTTCTCAAACCAAAATTGAAATTTGTGAAAGCAAGTTAGCTCTAAGAATAGAAATAGACAAATAGTTATGAAACAACCTTGCACAACCTTGTAAAATAAATGTAGAGAATGAGATGGCTGAAGAGATTTGGGGATAAGATCCAATATTGGCGCTCCATTAAGCATGTATATCGAACAACCAAAATACAAAAACATAGAAGAAAAGATTATTAGAAACACACATGCATCGCTTTCATTGCTCTCATTCTAGATCACGTGCTTACAAATATAAAAACATATATAGCTACATGCATAGTTAGGGAAGCATAAATAAAGAATGTCTTTATAATCCCAATTTTTTGTAAACATGCTCAAAATGATTATGATAATAGAAAAACATGCAAAAGTGTTGAAGATTAGCAAATATGGATGAGAAAAAATAAACGAAAAAAATAGAAATTTGTTAGAGATTTGTAAGATTGAAAAAACAACCGGAAAATAGTGAAAAAATGAGAAGAGCTACAATTTTGCGGTTAACTATCGACTAATTAAAAAAAAAAAATTTCATAAAAAAAATCTTCACCACACATATTTTAAAAATTTAAAATTGAAACAAATTAATTGTTGATATTTCCCATGTGATTTTTTAATTAGGGGAAAATGAAATATTGGAATCTATCCCTACTTTAGTGGAGCAACAACTCCTTAAAAATTTAAAAAAGCTTTGAAAAAAAGAGGGCTAAAATTAAGCAACATCTCCTTATTGAGAGAAATGACACATGGCTCTAAATTGTCTTTCTTCTTTTTTATTTTTCTCCTATTTTTCAAAAAATTGTCTACAAACTTTATCATTAAGATTTCATTTAAACATTCTATTTAAAAATTATTTAAAAATGTTGAGTAGACTCTTAGCCAAAATAAGCTTGGGAGTCCCATAAGAACCTGCCCTAATACAATCCATTCCTTTATTTTAAGTTCCATATTTATTTACGTCTATGACAACAGTCATCCTTAATTCATGCTTTAATTGATTGAATGAATTTGAATTAGCCTACTAAATCTGTTTAGGGTGAGGGAGAACCCTTCCACGCAGATGTATCTCTCTACTTTGTCGGAATCTCAAACCCCGACTCAAATTATAGCCATTTGCTCACTTGGGCATTACATAGTGACTCAGGTCGCATGTCACTCTTTCGAAGAGAAGGGCAGCAATAATGTCGGAATTCAAGATAGACGATAAGAGTGGAACAACACTGCACCTTTTCCTCTTCTCGGATGTTACCAACAGCAAGTGGGTATTCTTTGGCTCTCTTTGTTTTGCTGCAGTTCAAGTTCCTGCAAATATCCATCATATTCAAATGTCTCGCTTGTGTTTTTTGGGAATCAACCAATGCAAACAATTTTTTCCTCAGCCCCAGCTGTGTATTCGAATCCTTCAATCTTCTGATTCAATAAGACCGACATCCTATCCAAGACAATCATGAGATCTCTTCCAATGAATTGGCATATCTCTTCTCAACAATTGTTTTTACTATGTTATTATTTCTCTCTGACAAAATGATGTCTGAAAAGTGTGTAGTTTGTCTCTCTAAATGACCATAGATTTGCAAATAAAGGACTCAGTTGAAGAGAAGACATGGCAAGTGCAATAGCCTTGTTCCAAGGAACAATTTGTTTGGTTGTTATAAAATGAACCTTGAAAGAAATATGATGATGCTATGATTGCAAGTTTATGGTGCTTTTGTTGTTTGTATGATACTGTGACATTCTAATCTTAATTCATGCTTGTAGGCTATCTATCTATCTACATTGTTTGTACTAACAAACCCAAACCCCATTTCAAAATTTTGCATATCGGCGACCTGGGTTCTTGAATCCGAACCCAAACTGGCAACATAGCTGTACATATTAGTTAGATTGAAATACTCAGGATTTTTTATCCAGCTCTAAATCGCAGTTCATTAAGATCTTTCTATATTTTGTCAGGCCCCTGTATGTTGGAGACTGGGTACAATACATATTTATAAATAGGAAATTTCAATTCATCTGACATGGATATATTTAACTGATATATAAAATTGTTCAAGCCTTGTATAGAGTGTAAAGTCTATTTTGTAGAAACCGTATACATGTGATGTCTTTTTTTATCTCATGATTTATAATTAACTAGCTATTCTGATCTAAAAGTTTGAGTCCCATCTTTCAGTTTGTTGATCTTTGGTCTAGGGGTGACTTTGGGCTCATACCTTCATAATAACTCAGTTGCAAAACCTGGATGCTCTAGAATCCTTGCACACAATCCTACAATGCAAAAAAGATAGTTGTAGTGTTTATATTTATAATTGTGGATTCCAGCTGTATTTATCACACAGTATCTGGTAAGTTCATAAGCACTGAAGATTTATTTCTGTTTTTGTTGATTAAATGGGATATGGATTGTTAAGTTGAATGGTCTGGGTCAGAAAATTTCTTCACTACATTACAATATGATAATTGAACTTATGGTAGGAGGATTTGAATTTTGATTTTTGGAAGAGATTCAATTGATCACGTGCTTTGAAATTAAGGAAGCATTGCCTTTAAGGTCAAGTATGGGAGGAAATCAAATAGTGTACCTCATCTAGACATCATCTTTCCTGTTAATCATCTAAGACTAATGTGCATTCCCTCTTTGGTTTACCAATGAATAACAAAGATTATATAGATTAAGTCTCTTAAACCTAGTGATATAAGGTTATAGCATCCCATGAGAGCCGTGTTCAGCTAGGAAAGGGATACGCTTGTCCTTTGATAGGTTTTGAATGCATTATTTTCTCATTTTATAATTAGTTTAGCAATTGCCTTTTGCCATTTTTATGCCTACATTTTTCTTTTTGTTTTCTCTGTTTTAACTTTTATACAGTTTTTTCTTCTTCATTGCTGGATATGCATAGTGCATGCTAATTTGTCTAGGCTTTAGCAAAACTAATATAGTGCTGCGAAGAGTCAGGTCTTTTGTTGGGCTCATTTTCCTTTGATTTGATTTGATTCGTTCTGCTCAGCTCATTATTTATTTCCATAATATTTGTTTTGTCTTTTTACCCAAAGCTGTATTTAGAGTGGAACTTGGTACTAAAGATCCTTATACAATCTCTCCCATATGTTGCATTTAGCAAGATGACAATGGACATATAATTTGTCTCCTAAGTCTCTTCAACTGAATTCCAGATATCTTACTTTTTGTCCGTGTTTCAGGGAACTATTAAATCTTATGCAAGCGGGGACACTTGAGCCAGAATTGGCGTTCTTTAATGCAGCACTTGTAGGTTTCTTCCAGTTCTGTCAAATTCTCTTTATTTTCTGATCAAATATTTGAATCCAATTTTTATAATCTGTATGAATTGCAATTGTATGGATATAATTCTTGATTCTATTGATGAGTCAATGGGTATGAACTGTTCATCATGGTCAGAAAAATAGGTAAGGTTTATAGTTAGTGTTTTTTGGACATCAATCTTGGTTCCTCCTTTAAGAACTAATATATATGTCAATACTGTTGACCTTGCTTTTGCATCTCATCGATTTCAGCTTTTTTAATTTTAAGTATTAGGGTTCTTTTAATGGGGATCCCATTCAAGCTATATAAGAAAGACTATATAAAAGGCCATCCTGTGTGAACAACCTTAAACATAGCATCAAAAACCAAAGAGCCAACTATATGCATGTAAAAACTATCCATATCATGTACTAAAAAACAGTACGGAAGTACTGCCACCGGCTTGCAACAACATAACTAGTAAACACCATTCTGCCCAGAATCGCTCTTCAGTTTACCAAATGATTAGCATTCATATAGATGTTATGGACGTGTCAGAAAATCATGTTCCAAGAACAGCATGGTGTATCCACTTGTAACTGATAGCATGCCTTATGTACTGAAATCACCATGTTACTCATTACAGTACAAATATCTGTTAGGAATAACAGTCCACAAGATAACTGAGAGGGGGGGTGAATCAATTGTAGTATAGATTATTAAACTTTAAACTTTATAAACCAAATCTGCAAATGTAAATGATAACACAGTAAATGTCAACACCATAACACAATATTTGTTCTTGAGGAAACCCTGTTATAGGTAAAACCCCAGTGGGAATTAACACCCACAAATAATGTACTGAGAGTATAGTATCCCTGTTAAAAGATATTAGCCCTGTTAGGAGCTTGTTTACAACATTACAGTACACAGTCCCTGTTAGGAGACAGACCCTGTTAGGAGTCAAGGAAAATAGTAGGCTCACTGCCAAGGCACACTGCCCAAAGAAGGTTAAAGCCACCCTCAAGGATTTACAATCCGAATCAAGTGTATAAAGGAAATACACAATCCAGTGAACTGTCTGATAGCAAATGTCTTTGCTTGGTCAGTTCCAATGAAGTATCAACTTTGCTCTATATCCAGCAGTCAACAAGCTTCGCAGCTTCCATACATCTTTGTCCTTAATTCTCTACCACACCTTCTCCGAAAGAAAAGATCACTCATATATACCCTCTTACAATAATTCATTAGGTCGGCCAGTTAAGCTTTCCTAAAACACAAATAATTAATTAGGTCGGCCAATTAAGGCTTTCCAATACACATAATTATTTGACCCCTTGCTAAGATACACACGATACCTATAACAAGTAAACATCAACTATAATCCATTACATATACTTCCAGATCCGCAATCCACACTCACAATTAATTTTACACGCTACATGTCTGAAGTCGGCTAGGAACTAGGTCTTCTCCATAATACACGCCACAACTGACGTCACCAGTATCCAAACAACAATCGAACTCAACCCATTACTCCAACATATGTCAGCTGTCCACCAGTAAGCTCGCATCATCTGAAATATCTTCGCTAGAAAGATATACTCGAAACACAGAGACCTGCTCTGTCCAGAATCACAGTTACAGTCCAGAAAACCAGTCTTCACCAAATCAACTGTAACATCCACAATATGCAACATAAAGCCAAGCGACCTTAGGAATAAGGTCAACACACATCCTTCTGCATAAATCCAACTTCGATAGTTCTGAATCATCCGTACAGTGTTCGTACACTCCTTCCAGTCAAGTAGCCAGTCTGTCTTCTCCACAGAGATATATGTTGACATCAGTGACAAAACATGAATATCAACAGCATGATCAGTAACCAAAACTGATATCATCCAACAATATCCTGCATGAAATTATCTGAAATCTCTGCATTTAGGCGCAAATCCCTGATATCCATCCTCATACATTTCAACTAGAACTCTATCTCTTTATACTCCTAATGCAAGACGGTTCTTGCCTGCAACTTCATTGCAGTAATACAAAACAAAATGCTGAGACCCTCTGCTACTAATGGACAATTAGATTGCAACAAAACATCATTCAACTCATCATTTTGTTTATTCAAACACAAAACTCCACTTTACGATTCTTGTCCTTCAAATGACTTTTTCAAATCGACAAAACATCCCTCTACATTTTCTTCCTCTAATTTCTGCATACCCACTCTTGAATGTAGTCTCAATGCCTCCAATGATGCACACTATTCATCCTTCGCAACCTCCAATTCTCCTCTCTTTGTTACCGTAGGCCTTCCTACCTCTCCTCAAGGACCTCAACGCAGCCCCCTTTCCCTTGGGCCGATCCCCTTCTTCTACTTGACCGATGCCTCTTCTCTTATGAACCCCCTATTCTAATTCTTCTACGGTGCTGCCTTGTTTTTATGTTGCTTCTCTCCTTCGCCTATACTCCCTCTCCCTACCTCTGTATTCTGCACCACCCTTTCACTCACACTGCTGTTTCTTCAATTTCCGTAATTGCCCTTCTTGAGGCATTTTTTTTTTTTTACCACCTTCTAGCAATTGATGCCTTGTAATGGCTGGCATCTTCTTACTCTTTCCCTTCTTCGGGGCTGTTTTAACATTATGTCATTTTGCCTTTTCTTGGAATTTTCTAAAGCATCATGTTTATGGATGTTCGTACTCTGCTTCAAGGCTCCCATTCAGATCATTAAGCGCTGATAAGGTTGTGGAATTTGACTTTACACCTGCCAATTCATTTGCTTGAAGGCGTCTGAAGCCTCTTCAACCAATTCAGTTCATACATATATCCTGTAATCGTTGAGATCAACATCAAGGTATGCTGTAAAACAGACCACGTGCCAGATCTATGCTTCCACATTTCACATACATGTATGCACGGGTAGTTACAATTACAATATCTGAATAAAACCCCCATCCAATGCTTTGATGGATGTCTATACCGGTTTCCAAAACTCCATGCATTTTGTAATGAGCCTAACTTGGCCTCATCTTAAACCCGTCTAATTTTCATCAATTTCTAAGCAAGTCATACTTTTGACATTTTGTCAAACAGTTGGCAGGCAATCTAGCACAGAGCTAAATCTGACTGGTAGATAATTTCAACTAGTTTGTTTGCTATTAAGACATTCCTTCATTGAATTGCAGATGAATTTGGATAGCATATAGAATTTCTTTCACCTTAATACTCACTACCTTTCCATATAAATAAGTCTTTAAATTTAAACCATCATACTACAATGTTTTGACAATTCTGGAAATACCTTTCAATTTACAAATTTCACTAGGTTCGAGTTGAATGTAGAACTGATTTGTCTGAACTTCAACTTCAAATGATAATAACTCTTCATGTGCATTTTATGACTTATTACAATAAGCAAAATAACCACGCTTTTTTACATATGCATGTGCATATTGTAAATACCTTGTTTTGCTGTGCATCCACATCTATACCAACTGCGCACGCCACCCTCAGACATTCCCTGCAAACTGATCGCAGCCCACGTACAAGACTCCTCATTCACGTCATGAGGCCATTGGTGTCTTCACCCAAGTTTGGAGCGTGAGGCCAGCTAAGGAGGCTGCGGCCTGCTGAACACGTGACCCAGTAGGAGAGATAATACGGCTCCTTTATGACAGGAGGTCTGCTGCTATAGCGTGGCCTAGTCCAGAGGCAATGCGGCCAAGGGACAGTGTGTAGCCTGCAGGTCAATGCACGACTCATCTTAGGACAAATGCCGCCACTATGGTGTGCGGCCTGCTGTAGAAATAAGCCCAACTTTCACCCACTTCTCAGCTGCCCAAATATACTTTCCAGCAATGAGATTCGATTCTTATCCAAGGTATGATTGGATCAATTTTTGGAGTGTCTTCTTCTTTCCCAATGGGAATTCGACCTCTTCAAGCAGGCCAGAGTTCAATGGTGGTTCAACTTTCAGAATTAACTCTTTCCTCCAGCCACAGGCAAAAACAAATTGAAGGAAGAAATCAATCGATTATACAACAACAATCAATTACAGGCAATTGATTATACAACAGCAATCAATTGTGGATTAGATGAAGAAGAATCAGTCTTCAATCAACTAATTTGACCCTTCAGCTAGGGCACAGATAAGTAGGAACAATTCCCAAGA
>MU226942.1:878527-894995 GCA_018584345.1 Thuja plicata
GGAAAGCCTCAACCTGCTGAAGCTCAGTCCTGCAGTCTACCACTGGTACTGGCACGTCCACCTGTCTATCATCAGATACAAGAGTAGGTGTCGTACTATATACTGGTGGGTCTACATCTCGGACACCTGTCGGGGAAAGCTCAAGTTTCCTGCCCTGCAATCTCGATGATGGCCTATGGAAAGCAGAAACCATGTACCTGGCTGCCCTATCCACTGTCTCTGGATCCGACAGACTGTTTACCAGCCTCTGCTGATGGAGTCTAAGTCTCTCCATCAATGTATCTATCCTGTCATTACTCCGTGTACTGCTGCGCCGACTCTCGGAGCTAAGCCACCTGTATCTGTCCATCTCAGGAGTGCTGATCACTCTAAATATAATAGCAAATCTGCGTTCAAGTATATCTTCCTACCCCACAGGATGGCAAGAAAATAGCTCTGATACCACTGTAATGAGCCTAACTTGGCCTCATCTTAAACCCGTCTAATTTTCATCAATTTCTAAGCAAGTCATACTTTTGACATTTTGTCAAACAGTTGGCAGGCAATCTAGCACAGAGCTAAATCTGACTGGTAGATAATTTCAACTAGTTTGTTTGCTATTAAGACTTTCCTTCACTGAATTGCAGATGAATTTGGATAGCATATAGAAATTCTTTCACCTTAATACTCACTACCTTTCCATATAAATAAGTCTTTAAATTTAAACCATCATACTACAATGTTTTGACAGTTCTAGAAATACCTTTCAATTTACAAATTTCACTAGGTTCGAATTGAATGTAGAACTGATTTGTCTGAACTTCAACTTTAAATGATAATAACTCTTCATGTGCATTTTATGACTTATTACAATAAGCAAAATAACCACACTTTTTTTACATATGCATGTGCATATTGTAAATACCTTGTTTTGCTGTGCATCCACATCTATACCAACTGCTCACGCCACCCTCAGACATTCCCTGCAAACTGATCGCAGCCCACGTACAAGACTCCTCATTCACGTCATGAGGCCATTGGTGTCTTCACCCAAGTCTGCAGCGTGAGGCCAACTAAGGAGGCTGCGGCCTGCTGAACACGTGGCCCAGTAGGAGAGATAATACGGCTCCTTTATGACAGGAGGTCTGCTGCTATAGCGTGGCCTAGTCCAGAGGCAATGCGGCCAAGGGACAGTGTGTAGCCTGCAGGTCAATGCGCGGCTCGTCTTAGGACAAATGCCACCACTATGGTGTGCGGCCTGTTGTAGAAATAAGCCCAGCTGTCACCCACTTCTCAGCTGCCCAAATATACTTTTCAGCAATGAGATTCGATTCTTATCCAAGGTATGATTGGATCAATTTCTGGAGTGTCTTCTTCTTTCCCAATGGGAATTTGACCTCTTCAAGCAGGCCACAGTTCAATGGTGGTTCAACTTTCAGAATTAACTCTTTCCTCCAGCCACAGGCAACAACAGATTGAAGGAAGAAATCAATCGATTATACAACAGCAATTGATTACAGGCAATTGATTATACAACAACAATCAATTGTGGATTAGATGAAGAAGAATTAGTCTTCAATCAACTAATTTTACCCTTCAGCTAGGGCACAGATAAGTAGGAACAATTCCCAAGAAACAAATTCAATAATCAATATTCGATAGATGATGAATGAATGCCTTGCCTATTGCTTTTATAATTAAAAAGTGTCTTCTCCCACACACTTTTCACTTGAAGCACTTTTATACTTAGGCACATATTGAGTAATATAATTTTTTAACTCATTTGGCTCCAAAAAATGACCTTTTCATCAATATCAGGAAATTATGACACGCAAGGCCCCTGTTTCTTGTGCCCAAGATTTAAAAATTTTCATCCCGGTTCCGACGAGCTATAACACTAAGGTGCCCAACATATAACACCAACAATAATGGCAACCTTAGCAAATTTAATCAAATAATAATAATAATTCACCCGTCTTGCGAAAACCACTGAAGAAGCATCAGAATCGAAATCCGTTTGCACTGGAGTGATCCTGATGATAAAAGATGATGAACGAACTTGACAGGGTGACTTACTAAAAATAGACGCTCTCTCCAAGATTCTTGGATCCCAAACCGGAAGCTAGAAATGAAAACCGAGAGCATCATTCAACTCCTCTAACTCATCTGAGTTCATCGGAACTATACCTTGACTTACTATAAATAGTAAGTTCACACGAAAGACCCTCTAAACCCCTCGCCAGACCACAAGGATCGCAATAATGACCTGGCACCATCATTTCAATAACCTGCTGAAAAATGGGGACATTACACATTTTGGCAAACCATACGCCACAAATCATTGTTTTATCAACTAATAAAGTTGCTTGCAAACAGATCCAATAAATGCTACATCCCTCAGAGTTGGTGATGAGAAAATCTGTTTTTTTGCGCAAGGACTTCATCACTACGCTGGAGGATCCCACAGATTTCCTGACAGAAATGTCCTTGACTAGTGAAAGCTAGTCTGTACAAGAGAGGATCCAACAACAATTAATCAACATATCTGATGGAAGCTTCTTTGATCAGAGGATTCAACTAAATCTTTGCTTCTGTGAACAACTGAATGCCAAAGATGTGTGTAATTATCCCATCATCCCCATGAAGATGTCTAAAGCTTGGTCTAGAGATTGTAAAATTCTTAAAGATTTACAGCAAGATGCCAACTGAACCAAAACCAAAAACCAAATCAAAATGAATGGAAAATATTTTTTTTTCGACGCCAATTTCTATTCACCCGGGATAATCCAGCATCAACTCCACAATCCCTTTACCTTCAGAACTTTTTTGCCTCTTCCTAGCTCCAATCTACTTCCTACACCTCAATCTTCTTTAGCAAGGTCGTTTGTACCAACAGCTGCATCAAGCTATCCCTTTAGTTGTGTATTCCTACCAGCTATTTCAAAATTACATTGAATTCTGCCAAAACAGTTACACGAGACTTTAGTAAACTCTTATCAATCGTGCTCTCTTTACTAGAGCAGTGTTAATAATTGAGGTTTGTAGCCAAATTGCAATTGGAATTATTCTTCTATCTTTGATATGTGACCAGCCCTTGCCTCAAGAAGTCACGAGTTAAGGAACCACTTGCCATTCCTGTAAAATATGTAGCTATAGAAATCAACAGCCATGGAAAACTAAAACCTAAAGGCCCTTTGCATACTGGATAGCTCCAGCTAAAGATAAACCCATACACATCAAGACAAATGTCCATATTGTTACTCAATATCCCCAATGCTTCTTATAATTAATGTGAAGGAAATCTAGAGCAGATTAAAGTTAGTACTCATGCTACCTTGTTGCTGTTAGCCTACCTCAAACACCAACTACACTTTATATGGGAACAGGGCATGCTATGGGTGTTCCTCATCTATTATAACACCCAGATAACCTTTGTACATTCCACCAATGAGAAAGATGCTTTTCAAGCTCTCCAGTTGGCTACAAGATCTGCAGTCTTTTGTTGTTCGCTATAACAATGGGAGATAATGAAGGACAAAACCATATCTCTTCATATAAATATTTCTTTAAGGTCATTTTAAGATGCCAACTTGAAGAACATTTTTTATTAACAACAGACAACAAATTTCAAATCACATTCCGTTTCCATTTCTCTGTAGCCAGCTCTCTAAGAAGCTTGAATATTTGTAAGAAGGGCTATCCACTTTACACAGTTATTGATTTTGTTCCCAAGAGAAAGCAAGCCTCCTATAATAAAGTTTTCTTTCTCATCTCATAATATAAAACCATCCCCTGCTAAGCCAGGGTTGCCTTTAGAGGCACCATCAAAATTTAGCTTTACCCCTCATACAGGCACATGCAATTCTTTACTTTTCTGTTAATGTTACCATCTATTAACCCTTGAATGGAAATCCCATTGCTTTCAATTTATTCAGTATATATATCAAGATTAACCATTATTTCATTTACTGGTTTTGTTAGGTTAATGTTTCTGTGGCATCCTAATCTGTCTATTGGATTGTACTTACATCCTTGATAGATTAACAGATAAAATTGAAAAGGACTGATGAAATTCATTTATATCTGTTCCTTATTCAGTCTTATTGCTCTGAACTCAATATTTTCAATAAGAAGTTTTACTTGTGTTGATTTGTTGCAGATACCAGATGCATTTCCCGTTCTTGCTGCTGCCCATAAGACTCTCTTGGCCAAGTGGCGTGGTTGTCTTACCACAAGAACTCTTCATTCAGAGCTTGTGTACAACTACTCTGGATCAAAGCATGTATCCTTCACTCACAAGTTTCATCTTGAATTTGAAACTTTGCCTTTTCGTTACATCCTAAATCAAAACTTTCTCAGACCTTAACATTTTCAAGATATCAGAATCTTTGAAAAGATGTGGCATTGATGAGAATACAACATATATTCTTGTAGCTCGATTTGATGCCACTTCCAATGAGGTAATTATCTCTAAACATTTTTATGTAGCCATTTCTAGGTAAATGTGGCATATTGACAAGCACAATGCATTTCTGTGTTCTGTTTTCATCAAGTATATTTTCATTAAATAGATAATTACATTCTGATACAAATAAAATTTGGGAGGCATGGTTGATCTGAATGGAACACTAGAATTATCAATAGATGCAAAGACAATTATTCAACACTTAGACTATGGATTTACACCTGAAAAGTCAACCAAACACCATTGAAATTATTCTGCCATAGCTCTTAAATATGCTAAGCCTCCTTAGTGTAACATCTCAAAAGTCAAGTGGGTTTCTATGAAGAAATTCAATGAGAATCGAAACATTGTCATTACAAAAGTAGACAAGGAGAATACCACAGTGATTATGAACAAGGTTGACTAGGAGGCAAAGACGTAGACCATTCGATAAACAATGGAAATTACAAAAGAGCAGACAACAATTAGATGTTCATGATCATTAAGAAAGTGAGAAAAGCTATAAATCAAGTTGTTTGAGGATAGTGTGAAGAAATATCTTAACTCCAATATAGAAATCACCTCGAGAATTTCTGGTGCCTAAGTGATTCACAAAGAAAGGGTCCCATTAAGACCAATTATGGATACATTGATTCTCCTGATTATTGTTGGAATATAACATTAAGTTTAGCATTCTTAATGGATACATTGATTCTCCTGATTATTTTTGGAATATAACATTAAGTTTAGCATTGGATTAAAGATTAAATGATTTTTTTTTTTTTTGAAAAAGGGGATAGAAAATTATTAATCACAAGAATGCATTACAAAGAAAGAAGAGACCACTGGCTCAGACAACCAATCAAGATTCAGTCCCTAAGAAAACTATCATGTCCTACATAACAAGCTCCTCTAACATCAAAGAATACTCCAAAGATAAGAGACTCCAGTCCCCAATATTCCACATCCCCATCTGATCAAAGGCCCATTTTGCTAGACAGTCTGCCACCTTGTTCCATTCCCAGGGGACATAACAGAAGGTAACAATGACCAAGGAGCTACACAAATTCAAAATCTGATTGATCAACAAGGCTAATTGCCAAGTTGTACCCTCCACCTTCCTCTTATTCAACAAATCAATCACTATCTGTGAGTTAGATTCATAGATGATCTCTCTCCAATCAAGAGCATAACACTTCTCCAAAGCAAAAAGAATAGCATACGCTTCCATTAGATTGTTGGTGCACTACCCTTTATACACAGAGAAAAGGGATTGAACAATTCCAATATTATTCCTGCCAACAGTACCAATCCCAGCATGTCTAGGATTGCCTCTAGAAGCCATCTATATTTATCTTTAGCACCCCATGTATGGGGGGTGACCAATGACCATCCCACCAAAGCTTGCTTTTAGTAAACCTGGAATTGAAATCAGCGTGAAAGAAATCAACACAAAGCATGGAAAGTAATGTACAGGTGAATTGAACTCAATTTTGATTTCGATTCCAAAACTAATTTTATCCAGGTATGCCCAGGATTTTTGCTATTTTCATAGCATATCTTATTATTAATGGTATTGTAAGATTTGTTGCAGATCCAATCACAAGATCCTATGTTAAATTTATGAACCAGAAATATATAAAATAGCTAGATAACAGCAAACAACAAAGGACAGATAGAGTTATCCTGGGAAAAACCCTCCTCACCGAGGGAAACAACCCAGCCCACAAAAAAAGATCTTTTATTAGAGTTTCAAAATATTGAATACAAAATTCTGTCTCCTTTTAGATGACTTAAATAAATAACGATCATTCAATGATTGGAGATAATCTTTAATGACAGAGTATCAACTACACAAACATGAATCATACATACATGAATCTAACGGCAAGAAGCACTGACTATCTATAATGTTCTGAATGTAACAGCAACTCACAGCAGCTCTGGCTATACACAATAGCTCTCACGAAAAATTAAGAAATAATACACTCCAGAGGAAGTTTTCGATATGAAGGATATCGATACATAAACCATCCAAGATCGGTTACAAAGAATAACTGACTTCCTCATAAAAGAAGAGCCATAGAAAAAATATGAACCGACGGAGCTATATACTTGACGTCGTCATGAACACAAAGCGGAAGGCTAAAAAGAACTGTCAGAAACATCGAAACCAAGTCAGCATCTGCAAAGAGACAAGGTGAATAGAATGCGAACAATAAGGATGAGAAATATGCCACATAGCCAACAATACACGATGCTAGGGCGGAGAGAAAGGCACGAACATGAAGACACGAACTGGAGGAACATACTTGAAGATCACAAAGATTATGAAAGCCTCACACGACAAAAATGGTGAACTCAAAAAGAGTAGAACATAACATTGTCAAAATTGAATAATATGTAACTCTCATGCAGCTACATACTTCAACACTCCCTCTTAGCAAGAGAGAGTTCTTCAATTAGGCATCTCATGACTACTGCAACTAGGTGCAACCAAAAGAATGTCAAAAAAATCTCATCATAGATTTTCTCAATACCAAATTGTTATCTCAGCATAACAAAAATTCACTATAGCTACTCCTAGAGGGTGAAAATAACATAAAATAAGTCATAGAGTCACACATATGACTTCCACCATGGCTACTCCCAGAGGGTGGATCCACCATAGCTACTCCCAGAGGGTGGAAACAAGGGATTTCACTTCGAACTTCTCTCACAGAGAAGAACTCAGTCTGCTCCCTTGGAAGTGGCTTGGTAAGAATGTCTGCAGTTTGCTCCTCTGTAGAAATGTACTGAAGTTCAATTGCTTTCCTTTGAACCATGTCTCTCAAGTAATGATACTTAATTTCCACATGTTTAGTTCTATCATGAAAGACGGGATTGACCGAAAGCTTCACACAGCTTTGGTTATCACAAAATATCATTGTAGGATACAAAGGCTGTCCAAACAAATCTGAAATCGATTTTCGAAGCCACACAACTTCTCTTGCAGCCACACATGCTGCAACATATTCTGCTTTAGCTGTACTTTGAGCCACACAATATTGTTTCCTGCCGCACCAAGAAATTACAACTGAACCTAGACTGAAACAACATCCTGAAGTACTCTTTCTGTCAGGTACACAAACTGCCCAATCTGAATCAGTGAAGCCTAGTAAATTCAGCTCTACACATGAAGAGTATTTTAGACCAAAACCCACTATACCACGAACATATCTCAATATATGTTTTGCTGCCACAAGATGAAGTTGCCTTGGTTCACACATGAACTGACTCAAGGCATTCACCACATAACAAATATCAGGCCTTGTATTCACCAAATACATTAATGAGCCAATTAACTGCCTGAATAAGGAAGGATCAACTAAATCAGAAAGTGCTGCCTCCTCATGTAACTTTTTCAGATTTGCTTCCGTAGGAGTAACCATTGACTTGCACTCTAACATGCCAAACCTTTTCAATATATCAATTGCATATTTTCCTTGGCTTAAAATAATTTTATTTTCTCTTTGCCACACTTCAAGCCCAAAGAAATAATGAAGAAGACCAAGATCTTTCATTTCAAATTCAGAAGCTAACTCCTTGCATTTGACAATGAGATCATTATCACCTGTAAAAAATAAATCATCCACATAGAGCACAAGAATCAACACTTTTCCATCACATACCTTGAAGTAAAATTTTTTATCAACATCATTCTTTAGGAAGTGCAGGCTCAAAAGATAATGGTCAATTCTCTCATACCAAGCACGTGGTGCTTGTTTAAGACCACACAAGGCCTTTTTCAGCTTACACACACAAGAGTCTATGTTATTAATAACAAACCCTTTTGGCTGCTCTATATAAACTTCCTCTTCTATAGTGCCATTTAAAAATGCTGTTTTAACATCCATTTGATGAAGCTCCAACCCTTAACTGCTGCAACAACTATGATTGATCTAATAGAGGTATAGCGAGCTACTGGAGTAAAAGTCTCATCATAATCTATACTTTCCTTTTGTGAGAACCCTCTGGCCACAAATCTTGCCTTGTGTTTTTCTATATTTCCATCTGCTGCATGCTTGATTTTAAATAGCCACTTAGAGGAAACCACAGATTTATTTTCAGGCCTAACAACAATATCCCATACATCATTTTTGATAATGGATTGGTATTATTCCAACATGGCATCCTTCCACACTTGCTGATTTGAAGCTTCTTTAAAATTAGATGGTTCTGAAGCAATGATATGACTCATCAAAGGCACATAATTTGCAAATTTATGAGGCCTTTTACTCTCGCTAAAAGTGCCACGAGGGGCTGCATATTTTTCAGCCTCTTCCATGGTGTTTCTAGCCCATAGAGGTCTTTTCTTCCAGCTGAAACATTACTTGGACTTGTTGAATTATCAAAGGAATCAACTGGATCAATCGGATCAGCAAACTCTTCTAAGTCTGTATGCTCCCTCTGAATCTCTGAAGGTGGATTTGAAGCAGTCATGTCTATGTCTTGAGAAGGCTCAATATCTTCTGACTCAAGTTCCAAGTTAGTTTCTTTAGATTTATTGCAAGCTGCATCTTCATCAAAAGTAACATCCCTGCTGATTTCAATTTGCTTTTGACTTGAGATATAAATCCTGTATGCTTTTGAAGACTCATTATATCTGACAAAATGCCTTTCTTCCCTGAAGGTTCTAGCTTACATCTTTTCTCTTTAGGAACATGAATATAGACAGGGCAACCAAAAATCTTAAAATGATTGATATCTGGTTTGATACCTGTAAAAGCTTCTTCTAGAGTAATATTATCTAGAATATGATGAGGGCTGCGATTATGAATATACATAGTCTTCCTGTAAGCTTCTGCCCATAAAAACTTTTGAAGACTCTGATAATGAATCATAGCCTTCGCTGCCTCAACAATTGTCCTGTTCTTTCTTTCAGCTGTTCCATTTTGTTGAGGATTATAAGGGACACAAAACTCCCTCTTAATCCCAGCTTCAATACAAAAGTTATGAAATAAACCAGACACATACTCTCCATTATCTGATCTTAGAACCTTAATTTTCTTGTTAGATAAATTTTCAACAAGAGCTTTGAATTCTTTAAATCTGGACAACACTTCATCAGATTCTTTTGACTTAAGAAAATATATCCAACACTTACGAGAAAAGTCATCAATAAATGTAACATAATACCAACAACCACTAAGAGAAGCAACAGACATAGGACCACATAAATTAGAATGAATTAGCTCTAGGACTTCCTTAGCTCTACTTTCACTACTATGAAAAGTACTTTTAATATTCTTACCTAGAGTGTGTTGGCTAAATATTTTGCAAGTCACTAAGGCTACAACTTGTCAAAATGTTACTTTTAGGCAGCAGTATGTGAGATTTCTCTCTCCTCTTAGCAATAGGGGAGGCTCCCTTCTTACCGCAGGTGGCTTCAATCAAACTGAACTGTATCACAAACAATTCTTCTTGCTACGGTAATACTAGCGGCTTAAGGATTGACATAAGAACAATCTTTAAGACAACAATCTATTTTAACTAAAGATAAAATAAATATAAGAGCTCAAAGTCCCTTATCTTTACTTCAGATGATTACTCTAAATTAGGATACACAAGAAAGCTCAAAGTCTTTCTTTGAACACCCTCTACTTTGATAAAAATTCTATCACTGAAGCCCAAAGTCTTTAGCCTCGAATTGTTGCAGCCACTACTATCTATAGTAATCTTGATTTCCTGAATCACAAAGTCTTCAGAAAACTTGAATTAAAGTGTTTCAATGCAGAAAACTTGAATTAAAGTGTTTCAATGATATACACAAAATAACAATTAATACATTCACCAATTTTCAAGACAAACAACTCAAAGTTTGCTAATCTTTATTCCTTTATTCAATTGCTCAAGTTTTGCACAATGAAATACAAAGTTTTCAGAATTCAAGAGATTTGCCTATAGTTTTCTTGCACACAACAAAAGATGAAAATTACAATGGGTCTCACTCCTTTATATAGAAAAAGAGGAGAGAGAAAAGTGGAGAAGAAAGGAGAAACGCTTAACCACCTTGACTTATTCAATGCTCATCCCTAACTAACTAACTTTGACTTATTCAATTGTCGTGCCCAAAAGTTAGGCAAAACACAACTATGATTTTTTTCTTTCTATAGGACAAAAATAACTAAGTTTGAACAACACAAGCTTTAAAGTCATCTGTGAGTTACGTATCCAACTACAAGTCTAGGACCCATGATAGTTTAGTGTAGGACTCTGTTGACTAAGTTTGACTAAGGAAAAGCTTAGGTAATTAAAAGGAGTCGATTAAGTCCAATGATGAATGCATCATTTAAACGATCATTTAATATGATATCTTGTCTAGATTTATTAAATGTTTACTAATTAATGTATTATCTTAATAACTCTAGATAATTACCTATTTAAATAATAACAGTGGCTATCTGACCGCATTAAATATTAAATTGATAAAACTAAATTTTTAAAAGAATATCCCAAGGGAAATATTACTAACATATTTAACCCTCAATATTAACTAAACATTTCAATTTAAATCCCCTAATATTCATATAATAATCTCAAATTAAATATTAGAATAAATGCTAATGAATTTTAATAATGCTTTATAAAATAACCAACTTTAAAGAGCTTAAACAAAGTAATCTACATAAATGCAATAATCACTTCCTGAATTAATACTATCTATTCAACTCAGAACATATCAACTTATAAATTAATCTTATTTAGACTTAAGTCAAAACTCTTCTAGAGATTTCTAGAATTTAAGAGTCAACGAACCCCATTTATAATTTAAACGTCAAATTCTAAGTTTATGTAAATTTCCATTTTCAAAAGTAATTATATTAATGCAATTTCATGTAACGATAAAAATTCTTCTAGAAAATTTCAAAATTTAAAGTCAACAATACCAGCTATGAGTTCGAATGAAATTTTTATTTGAAATCCATTTCCAAACCAAAACCTAAAAAAAAATCAAATCTACTAGTTGAAAGTTTATAAATATAAATTTCCCTTCATACTTTTAAAAAAATACACAAACTCTGAAAATCTAAACATTTTATAATGGCAGAGGGCTAGGGTTTTGTTGTGACCATATTCACAACTCGCCCATTTCCAATGGGACCACTATCTCTTTTCACTTTCTTGGCCTGTTTTGGGTTGTGTGGTCTCAGTAGATCTAGTTTTGGTCTCTTTAGTTCCTCTCGTTCCTTTTGAGAAGTAATGGATTAGGTCCAACACCCAAATGATTTCTCTATCTCCTAAAGTCTTAGTTTTGGGGACATCTCCCTTTGCGGGGTATTGAGCTTAAATGAGATGTAAAACAATTAAAATCTCGATCAAGGCATTGAAAGATGAAATGATTAAGTAATGGAAGGTTCATTTACCGATGCCCATATTATTAAGTTTGAATCCAAATGGAAGGAGCCTGAACACATAAAATCACCAAGTGTGGGGGATTCATGGTCACCAAGATCACAATAGACCCGTCGTTGGAAGTTTTAAAAAGTTTGATGCAGTCCATAGGAGAGCCAATTCGCACCCAAGATAGCTCGTGCATGAGTCAGGGAGATAGTTTGAGAGAAAACAATCTGCAAATCCATGCACTTCCTTGTGTGCAATCTTCATCAAGCCGAGGGAAGAAAGGAAGATCCTACCACTTGTTGTAGCATGTGAGGAGTCCAGTAGGTACTGGATATGAACAGGCTTGATGCATGACACCAAATGATGGTCCCTATAAGTGGATGTTCCCTGCAAAATACCAAAACACGGTCAGAGCACATACCATACCAAGGAAGGGAAAATGAAGCTTCATCTTGTCTATGACGAGGGTGGAAATGAAGGGAATCCTGCTCCATGTTTTCTATTGAGCACAACTCCAAGCGGTGTTCTGGGCACTAATCTACATTCGGGAAGATCCACGGGAGATAGGAAATTGCACCCATACATGCACAACACAGTCAGAGAAGTCCCACCCAGACTTAAAGAATTCACCTTGGACACCCAAAGACATCTCCAACAAGGGCAAACTTTTGTATCGCTAATTCTCAGAGATATAGAAACTTTTGTAATGCAATCTCAAATCATCCGTTTGAAGGGAATGTAATCACCATCAGTAGTTGGGATGTCTCCAAAGGAATAAGCTCGAGGTCAGCCCAGTCTTATCCATGACTAAGAACGATGGCCAACAAAGAAGAAATTTGCCGTTGAAAGAAGTATTTCAGGTCGCACTTCGCACAAAAGAATGAAGGAAATAATTAAAAGGAATGCTCCACCATACTGAAATCAAAAGGAGCACAAGTTGATGATGGACATGAAATTTGTTTCGAAATTGTGTGATTTTGTCCTGAAGCGACAATCACGGGTTTTAGGGAGGCTCAAGAATTACAAATCATTCACTAGGAGCAGATGGTGAGTATGCATCACAGTTTGTGAAGGAGTACTAAAAAAATGAAAAGGTCAACCTATGCATATGATACGCTCAATCTGCCTAATAAAGGAGTTTTTGGGAAAGAGAATCGGTCATGAGAAAATCCTTGGGGACCTCCAAAATCCCGCTGGCGCTAAAGGAGCGCGGGTCAATAGACTCTTTCTAGCAAGAAAATCTTTGAGAGCCTCGAAATCCCGCTCCCACATATTACGGAGCTTAGTTTTGTGAAAGTCGTGGAGTGAGGGAAAATCCTCCACAAAGAGAAAAATCCCTTACCACTCTAGAATGCCGCCTGTGAATTGCGGAGTGCAATTCAACGGATGTGAGGGATAGTCAACACAATAAAAAATCCTTCAACCTTTCCAATCCCCGCCCGCGCAGGATGAAGGAAAGTCAAATCAACGTAGAATCCACTTGGTAGTGGAATCCCCGCCAAGAGAAAAAATCCTCTGCCACCCCAAAATGCCGCCCGTGAATGCTGGAGGGCATTTCAATGGAGTTGGGGAATGGTCAATGCAATAAAAAATCCGCAGCGGAGGTGAAAATGTGCTCAAGAGCATTGTGGGGCAAAGTTCCTCCCAAGTCAGGGAATTTTCCAAAGTGAAAGAATCCAGCACAACTGACATATTACACTCGAGCGTGAATTCAACAAGTCATGGAAACGTGGAAGAAGTTTCAAAGTAAATAATCCATGAGGACTCTCCAATTGCACTCGACGTAATGGAGAAATTATGTCGAAAAGAGATCCACGACGTGCTTGACCGCGGATTCCAAAATCTTGAAAACGCAGACAAATTGGAAAATTTTGAAAAGTCCGGAATCGTGCAAATTCCTCAAAATAGGAAAATGGCGAATCTCGAAAAAAATGAAATCTTGGAAATTTTACAAAAATCGAAAAATCCAAAATTTTGGAAAATCCAAAACTTAAAAAATTTGGAAGATTGAAAAATCTTGAAAAATTTCTTCGAAATCGGTAAAAGTGAAAATTCTGAAACTTAAAAAAAAATAATCGAAAACACAGAAAGTTTTGACAAACGTGGAAATTTCGGAAAAATGGAGAAATTTAAAAAAATGAAAATTTCCAAAGTCATGGAAATTGAAAGATTTGGAAAACTTCAGCAGTCTTGGAAATGTTTAAAATTTCGGAAAAATGGAGAAATTTAAAAAATTGAAAATTTCCGAAGTCGTGGAAATTGAAAGATTTGGAAAACTTCAACAGTCTTGGAAATGTTTAAAATTTTGGAAAATTGTGAAAAATTGAAAATGTCCAAAGAACTCCGGAAACTTTGTAAAACTCAAATTTCAGAAAAAATTAAAAAATGAAATATTGGAAATTTTATCGGAAAAGTTAAAAATCCAAAATTTTGGAAAATTCCGGAAAATGACAAAACTTGAAAACTTGGAAAATTTCTCGAAATCCCGAACTCATGGAAAAATCCAAAAAATGAGAATTTTGGAAAACATGGATAAAATTGAAAAAATCCCAAAATTTTGGAAGTTTTGGAAAAAGCCGTAAATTTGGAAAATCTTAAGAAAATCCAAAAATTTTAAAGAAAGGTAAAATTTCCAAAATCATAAAAGTAGTTTTTTGGATTTAAATATAATATTAATTTATTTAATATTTAATTAATAAACCTTCAAAAATAAAAAAGCGATAAAGATGAGAAATTATTAATTAAATATTGATTTTTATCTATATTTAATTTGGAAGATTAAAAGTGGAATTAAATTGCTTTTTTTGAATTGGTATTAAAAGATTAAATATTGAAATTTATTCTTTTTCAATATTTAAAATCGAAAAAATCAAAAGGATGGATAAAATCGAAACTTCCTCATGAAGTAAAAGTGCTTGAATTGGCAAGTTTTTTCAAAAATGGAGAAAAGTAGAGACAAGTGGCGTTTATGGGAAAGAATCTTCCCCTAAGTTGGCAGTTTCCTAAATTTAGCTCCCGATTTTTAAAGCAGCTTTTCAGGGTTTTAGTCTATATATGAGGACTCTCATTTTGTCATCACACAAAGTTTGAGAAAAAAGGTTGATGAGAGATTTTGAGGAGTCAAGAGGATTCGAGTGAAGCTTTTCTCGAAAGTTGAGCAAGATTCTTGGGGAGAGAAAATTTCCAAGCAGGAGGAAATTCACTATTTTCGAAAGGCGTGAAGAATTCAAAATTAAAGTTTTAGAGCATTTTTTTTAGTAAGTTGGAGGAAAAGCATGATTTCGTGGAGGGGAGAGAAAATCCTATTCTAGAGAAAGGGATGAAGAATTTGTCAGATTTTCAGAATTTCCTCCTTAAGAATTTGGTCTGTTTTTTCGTTCTCTTGCACAATTCTTATGTTTGTTTTGATTTTTGTTTTGCAGGAATGGCGGAGCCAAGAGGAACGAGCATGACGAGGAAGCAGTTGATAAAGAACGAACATAGAAGTTTTTTCCTAGAATCCAGGATTGTTTCAAAGTGGGCAGAGATTGGAGACACTAGCCTCGGAGGCCTGGACATGACAGAGTTTCACACAAGGATGTTTGGATCTGACCAATTTGGCCACCCGAATAGTGAACAGTGGAATTGTGGTTGCAACTGGCTTTGCTCCAGCTTTTAAGCATTTTGAGCTGATCGTGGAATGCGCCAGGCACTTCAATTGAGGAGATAGAACGATTAAAGATTCTGACAGAAACACCATTGCAGACCTTTCTCCACCCGCAATCGCTGAGGCATTTGGAATCCCTTCTTCCAGGAAGTTGGTGTTGAAGACAAAGGAGCAGGCACAAAGTTTTTTCTACAGGAATTCAATGCTGTGAAAATGTCATAAATGACAAGTGGTTGAGAAAGAAAAGATCCCACTATTCAAAATTGCCGAAGGAGTTGGTTTGGTTGGATTTCCACAAGGAATACAACGACTTGATCATGATGCTGAGTAGAATCTTTGGCATGCCGCACTCCTATCTGTTCGAGTCATGGATGTGGTACTTTGTCGAGCAAGTAGTTGAAGAGCACAATCACATGGATTGAGCTGGAATGATTAGTGACAACCTCAGTGAACAGTTGGTGAACCTCGAGCAATCATAGAAGTTTTATATGAGCTCCTATGTCATATACATGTTGGCACGAAATATGAGGTATGAGGGATTGCGGTGTAAGGGAGCAATCGGAAGTGACACATCACAGCTAAAAGTACACGTGTGTTACCCTCAGTTGCATTTGCAGGCCATAGATGATTATGTCCGGGCAATGATGCCTTCGCAATGCGAATTGTGAGGAATTTGCAGAAGAAGTTGCACATGAGATTATCTAACGGAGCAATGAAGCTAGTGGAGGAATACAGAACCTGGTTTATTCAGTTTCCCACTTTCTCCTATATCAGAGTGCAAGGATTTTCAGCACAACCATACAAGCTTCCAAGATATCCTACTGACAAGATGGTTCTGTTGGAACTTACTCGGCAACTGATAGTGTACGACAAGATTCAGAAAGGAAAGAAGTTGGGATTGGATTTCTTGATTTCCATAGGAGAAGATAAAGCTGAAATGTGCCCGTGTCTAAGGCGACTAAGAGATCCTAGGATGAGTTACACTTCTTCCATTTGCCATTCTACTTGGGAAGACC
>MU226942.1:939035-971066 GCA_018584345.1 Thuja plicata
TGTCTAAACCTGGGTTTACTTGACAAATCCAGAATTGCAATTTAGAGAAACAAACAGCGGATTTGCAAAAACGAGAAGTGTCACTCCCAAAACCGGGAAGTGTCACTTCCAATTCCTGCAAACAAACGGGGCCTTAAAGTAAAATATCAAATGAAATGATGAAATCAACATAAATAGGACTCTTGGATGCATGGCTCAAAGGGATGACATGTCTAGAGGTCATGAGTTTATCAAACTATTAGTGGATCAGTTAATAAGCTAAGAGATCAAGAGTTGGAACTGCCAATCAGTGGAGTGGTTAACTCAATCTTTATAAGACAGGTGGTCTTGATTGAACAAATTTGGCATCTAACTACTGTCAATCAAGGATTAATCAGGCAGTGATGGCACTTGTGTACCTCATGTCAAGGTGACATGTCATTATTAGGTACCTAGGGGAGGATAAATATTCCTAATGTTCTGAGTAAACTTATTAATGAGGGGCAATATACAGTTAGATTAATCATTAAACACTATCCTTGGTGAAATAAATATTACACCAACGTGCATAATTTATTTCCCTCCAAAGATGATATTAACTTCGAATCTACTATTATTTCATCCTTTTTTTAAAGTGGTCGAGCAAATTAGAACTTCTTGTAATGTAGACAATGCTCATAATTAAATTTGGTGTTTGTTGAACATAAGCTTTGCAGATAATGATATGGATTGTTCAAATCAATCATAAGTATTCTTGAATAGTTTTTACCGGTTGTTGAATGCAATTGTTTTTAAAAGATTCATGATCTTTTAACATAGTAAATCTTGAGAGTTTAGCAGGTCAAGCTGTCTATAATCAGTAGTAAGATCTATTCATCTAATATCATATAACTTACATTGAACATAGCTCAGTGCTACTTTGAGGGATCTTCAGATTATATATCCTTTGGAACCTAAAGTTACTCACACTGCCTTCCTATTTTATCTATTTACTTGTATAGTGCGAGGTGCATTCCGTATTTGTTTTCCTTATAGGTGGCTATAAAGATGAGGCATTTTCTATTGCTACTTTATCCTTGGCTAATTTTTTTGAACACTCTTGTTGAGCCTTGGAAATCTCATTGCTCAGATTACCAGTTTAAGCTTTGTTAATATGTTCTTATGGGATGCAGTGTCTTGTAATATATCTATTTTTCAATGTTCTGGTTATCAATTATGAAAGCTGAAATCTGGATTTTGTTTGAAGTTTATAATAATCCCGCAATTTACTATTATCAATGGTCCTCAGCAGATTTGTTTTGAAAATAAAGCCATGAATACCAAAAGTATTAGGGTAATCTAATATTCAATTGTCTGAACAATGTGATACAATTACACATGAATTTAGACACTCAACACACAATCCACTCAATGCAAGAACACAATTATTCCACAGTATCTTGGATATTTTTTATCGCAAAGAACGCATATGCAGCAATCATTAGGTGCAATGAGTCTTCTTGACAGTCTGATATGATAATCCCCTGGCACTTTAAACATATTGATAGTAATAAAAGGTGGGATGAGGGATAGAGGAGGGTTATGGAAGCAGTGTCATCTACCTTAATTCTATTAAGAGGTCTCTCAATTTGAAGGGAAGCAGACAGGAGGGAGAAGAAGCCTGTAAATGGGGGAATATGGTGGATTGTTGACTGTCCCCAAATTGCATTTTAGTAGCCTATCCAATTTATTTTTTGTAGTATGCATACATCATTACACATTTCCATGTATGTACACAAGACCACGAAGCCCTTAAGACTGCAAATCATAGATGCAAGTCTTCAAACTACTAAACTTGAACAAAAAGCATTAACATGTTATTCATTCAAGCCAAAATTTATATGCACAAATAGTTGCATGAGATTCATCTTGGTACTAAGATAGGCTTCTTTTTTAGCATGGTTTTGGAGGTTTTATACATTATTCAAACATTTAAGCTCCCAACTATGTATACTGTGTGAAAATCTGAGCAAATTCACTTCCTTCTGGGCTTGTACGTTTTTGCAAAGAGGAGAGTAACTTTTTCTTTACAAATATGGTTATCTTGTAACAGTTGGAGGCTACTAGGAGGCTGATTAATGGTACAGAAATAAGCTTGTCAGACTTGGCAATCAGAGCTGACAAAGCTCTGATACAAAAGGTATGCATTTTACAAACATTCAATCAGAATTATGTATTATCAATGATAATCCTGTTTTACAATATATATATATTTTTTTGCAGCATTATAAGATATCATCTCTTGAACTGGGGGCCTCATCTTTGGCGGATGCCATTGCGTGCCGAATTGCTGTTCGAGATGCCTTGTGAAGTGGATGGAGATGGCAAATTTACATAATACAAGACGTGGATAGAAATGTCAGAATATTTTGGCATTTATCGTGGTACACAGGTCTGCAGGATTAAAATCTGCTAAAGGTTACACAGAACATTTGTATTTTTAAGTGTGTTTTTGATGTTAAGAATCATATGCATTGCAAATCAAAATTGACTTTTCTTAAGATTGATCAATTGTCCCAACCTACGTTATGCTGTTAAGTAACAAATGAAATCATTTTTCTGAACAGTTTCTTGTTGCGTTGTCTAACGATAAGAGAATGCTTCAATATTACCTCACAATTGTTTTCACTAAGCTTTGCTTAATCTATTAAACACTGTGTAGATGAATCATACCCAAAGGCAGCATGCGAATATACGATTATATGATGGTTTGACATGATATTGTTTTTCTCTTTTAGTATTCTGCTAATGAATTGATATATATATATATATATATATATATATATATATATATATATATATTCATTGAATGTAATTAAACTTCCTTTTGCTTCTCAAAATAAAATCTCAAATGAAATGAACTTGCGTGCTCTTCAAAGAGATTATGCTGTTTGCATTAATTTTCCAAGGGCCACCTTTCTTTTTGTTTAGTTGAAGTTCATTCAAAAAGTTATTTGACATTGTATCTTGTTTTGATCCGGTGGGCTGGGTCAAAGGTTGACACAGATCACTAGGGAATAGACCCAAATTCAAGCCCCTACAGGTTGAGAGCGTCATTACTATAGGAGTGAAACACTCAACCTCCTTAATACCTTTCACAATTCTCATTTTAGGAACAAATTTAAGTTAATGTGTCATCCTACATATAAATTTGAATGTTATGAACTCTATTAAGTCATAGTTGTGTTAGGTATTGCTTTAATGTTTAATTTCTTAAACCCATAGTTGGCAGACTCGCAGAATACTCAGCGAGTTTTTAAAACTCGCTGAGTTTTTCTAAGCCGCGAGTTTTTATGACTTTAACTCACCGAGTTTTGAGAAAAACTCGCTGAGTACTCATGGAGTTTTTCTCAAAAACTCAGCGAGTTCGTAAAAATAACTCGCCCGAGTTAAAACATCAGCGATAAAGGCAAAAAAATGGCACAATCATTTCATTTTTATGATTTTACTGCTTCTATTTAGCTGTAAGGGTGAGGGGGGGACGGGAATAGGCTTCCAAGCCGTTGCTAACTGATTTCAATTGATTAGAAGCGGATTTGAGTGGATTTCAAGCGGTTTTTGAAGAAAAATCAGATTCCTAGGTAGGTTTTCTGATTTTGTTTCTATTTTTTTTAAAAAATATTCTATTTATTTTTTGTTGCATCTAGATGAATACAAAATCATTCCTAAGTAGTCAAAAATGATTTTGAGTCATTAGAACAATATTTCAACACTAATATTTGACAAGTTTTGTTGAATCTTTCACTATTGTTTTGAAGAATCTCTAGTCTAAAAAAAAAACACTAGTAGTTTTAAATTTTTTTCAAACTTTGAAAGATTTCTAAAATTATTGAAACTAATTTAGATAGTTTGCTTAATTGTTTAACTAAAATATTAATTTTGTCTTTTCACTTTCTATGTGTTCGTCAATAGTTAACCTTTAATTCATCATGACAACTTCAGGGAATGATTGGCCATGAGAACCATCCCCATTTGGATATATAGGCACCCGTCCTAAAGGCGCTAGAGATAAGACATGGAGGTATGCCTATGGAGGACCGAACGCTGGGACGGTGATTTGCATAAAATGTGAAAAATAATTAATTCATGGAGGCATAAACCCCCTCAAATGCCACCTTGTAGGCATTGACAAACATGATACTAGGAAATGTGATAAAACCACAAAAGAGATAAAATGATATATGTTAATGTCATACTTAGAGTTGGGGAACAAAAAAAATTGCAAAGGGAGGACAAAATTAGTTATGAGGGAAGCCATAGCCGAATCTCAACGTGTTTCAATTGACATTGAAGAAGGAAAAGTGACACTTTTGAGCATATTGGGCTCTCGTCGTGGTTCGCGTATCCACAAAATGAGCACCCCCTCTCTTACCGCTTTTGCTTCATCTAGTAGAGTGCCTGCGGCTGCATCACCATCAGGGAGTGGGACACAACATACAGGCAATTATTTTGTGCCCAGGAACACACTTGGAGCACAACCATCANCCACTAGATGGAATAAGGAGGCACATGAGAAACGTGAAAACAGACATTGCATGTGCTGATTTTTGATATTTCAACATCTTATTGAATTTGGCAGAGAGGCCTTATTGGCTAACTTTGGTGACCGCAATGACAGTTTCAAGAAGAGGGTACAAGGCTCCTTCTCACAAGGATTTGGGTGAGAGGTTAGTAAATAGTCCATTTGATTTCTTTCTAAAATTTTAATTGTTTTCTTGTTTATGAAATCAAAATTGTGTACTATGACCTAATTTCACTTTGTTCTTGTAGGTTGCTCACAAATGTGGTTGGTATGGCAAAATAAGTGGTGGACAAAAAAAAGAATGGAGAAAATATGGCTGCACCATTCTTTCTGATGGGTGGACAGATGAAAAATTATTAATTTTTTGGTTGCTCGCAAGGACAATGTGGTGTTCTTGAAATTAGTTGATGCATTTAATAAGGTGAAAAATGCGATTACATTGGCTGGATTGTTGGAGCTCATTGTCATGGATGTGGGTGTAGAGCATGTGGTGCAAACCATCATAGATAATGTAGCAGCATGTGTCAATAGGTAAAATCCTCCAAGAAAGGCACGCCACTCTTTTTCGGACACCTTGTGCAACACATGTCCTAGACCTTCTTTTGGAGGACATAGGAAAACTTGATTGGGTGACTCCAATTGTGGATGATGCAAGACAGATCAAAAAATATATTTACAATTACCCTTGGGTTTGACATTTGATGAGAGAACACGCTCATGGGAGAGATTTGGTGAGATCCGATGTCACAAGCTTTGCAAAGATTTTCTTGACATTGCAAAGCATTATTGATGCATTGCCTTCTTTGAAACAAATGTTTGTGAGTCAAGCATGACTAGACTCACCTTATTCAAAGAAGGTTGAAGGAGAGGCTGTCACATTTATAGCCTTCGACAACCATTTTGCTCAAAAGGCTGCAGAGATTATGAAGGGAACTTGAAAACTTGAATTTTTAATTATCCTTGATTCAAGTCTCATTGTTAATTTGTAACTTACTAATTTCATTAATTAATCTTTTTGTATTTTGTATTTTTCAATTATATTTGTAGGTGTCTTAGCCCCTGGTTAGAGTTTTGCGTTTGGTAGATGGGGATCAAACCCCAATGGGGTATCTTTATGAGGCCATGGATAGGGCCAAGGAGTCTATAAAAAATACTACAAGGGGTACAGACTCAAATTTGATCCAATTTGAAAAATTATTGATAGGTGGAACAATCAGCTCCACCAACCCATTCAAGCAGTAGGGTACTTCCTCAACCCCCCTTTTAGGTTTGACGATTCTTATTCAGATCCTAATGGAGAGGTCATGGAGGGCCTCACTACATGCATTCAGAGGATGATACCCAAGGTTGAGGAGAGAGACCTCGTTGTGGCCGAACTCCAAAACTTTGTGGAAGCAAAGGGTAATCTAGTCTCTTCAGAGCTTGCAAAGAGAGGAAGAGCTACTCAAATCCCAGGTATAACATTTGCCATTTGGATTTTGGGGTCTAAAGTAATTGATAAATTGATAAAATATGTTTTCGCTTTTCTCTTTGCTTTCCAACTTTTCAATAGTTTATTTTGTAGATGCTTGGTGGCAAAGTTGGGGTGTAAATACCCCAAATCTCAAAAAATTTGCCCTCAAAATATTATGTTAGCCTTGTAGTTCATCCAATTGTGAGCGCAATTGGAGCTTGTTTGAGGCCATCCACCCGAAGACGAGGAACAAGTTAGCTCAAAAACGCCTCAATGACCTTGTCTTTGTGCAATATAATCTTTGGTTGCGCATAAGGAAGGCAAAGGAAGCAACAACTTGTCCAATTGCTTTGGACGATATAGATCCTTACAATGATTGGACATCACAGGAGCAACCTCCATTGTTTATAGAGGATGACGTCACTGATTTGGAGAGGTAGGCTATAGAGGAGAGGGGTGTATTTGGTTTCACATTGGATGACATTGAATCGGATGATGGCTCATTGCCATTGCCAGGAGGAGCTACATCTAGGATGGAAGACGAGCCACACGCATCATCAGAGATATTGAGCAAGGAGCCACAGTCACACCTAGTGCAGGCTTCTAGGACTAGACCCTCTAGTTCTACCTCTCCCTTAGTTTTTTGTACAGCTGGGAAGATGAAGATGTAATTGTAATGTGATGTATTTACTTTTAGTTTTACAAAAACTATTCTTTTTTGCTTCCAGTCATCAACATTCCTCATGAGAATGCGATTTTGTACCCACTTTGCATTTAAATATATCTAGACTCAGCTTGTTTCTTTTGTGTTCTCATTAATTGACTCATTGGATGCATTTTCTCATTGAATTTTTCAAAAAAATGCATTTCTAATTAAATTTAAGCAATTTTTTAAGTTCCCAAGGTTTTTGCCGAGTTTTTTCCAAAAATTGGCCGAGTTTTTCCTGATTTTTTTTTTTCAGTCCTTGTCGAGTTTTTGGCTTTGGCGAGTTTTCCAACTATAGTTAAACCTATTACCCATGTTTTTGGTTTAGGATTAAGTTGTTGAAGAGGAGGGATACGAGGCTTACAAATAGGACCCAAAGTCATTTTATAGTTTTCTTAGGATTATGAATAATGTTATCTTGATATGTTTGCACAAAATTGTTTCATCATTTGATACCGAAGCAGTCTTAGATCTTGTTTGTCAAAAATCTGTTTGTATTTGAGAGTGCTGGAGTGTAGGTGGACTCCTTTATTTTAGCATGGTATTTATGAATATCATTCCACCAGGGTGCAAAATTTTAGTGTTTTGAATCTTTTCTCATCAACACCATGTTGCCTTGTGTGCATCTTCAACATTTTGTTGGTGTAGTTTTCTTATGGGTTGCTCATGATTGTATCAAAGGCTTTTCTAAAATCTGTTTTTAAATCTCAGTGCAAGACTCTGGTATGCTGCTCTATGGCTGGAGTAGTTATGCCTTCTTCAGCCTCACCACTGTTACTTATTTACTGAGATCAGTTTAGAGACAAGAAATCTGGAGGACAATCCTACTTTTTCATTATTGGTGTTTAGATAGTAACGTGAGAAAGGAGGAACAAGACACATGGATGTGTAGGGAGTGATACGATCTTTGTGCCTGTGAACGAGTGAGTGTGAAGTCTGGGATATTGGTGTGAGCTTGAAGAGGAAGAGCATCTGGTAGATCAAATAAAAAAAGAGCCACCTTACAAAGGTGTTTGAAGAAATGCATGACAATCCATCAGTACTGTTTTCATCAACATGGGCAGCTATTGGCAAGATTTAAGTAGCCACAAGCGGCCCATGCCCTAGCACTCAAAGGAGTGTGGCACTGTTTTTTCCGCGAAATCACTCAGGTAAATATTGTGAAGCATGGAAGAGGACAGTGCACGCCAATGGCTGCAGGATACAAAACTGAAAAAGGTCTAATGATGTTAGTTTAATTTTATTTATGGTTCATTTTAAATAAAATAAAAATATATTTGTATAGTTTGGCCTGAAAATTACACTAGCCCTCCATCTTGTCAAAATCATTCCATAAGTTTTTCTCAGATTGTGTCCATTATTTTTTAATTGAAAAAATAATGCTTGATTATTTTAGCCTTCCCTTAGTGTGTTAAAATTTATAATTTCGACTCAAGGCATGACTTCTAACGAAACTTAATGAAATTAATGTAATGTCAATCATTGTGCAAAAGGGTTTGTCTCAAGGTCGATAGAAACTGAGAATTAATTGTTTTTATGTGAAAATAACATTCACATGTATAAAATTCACAATTTTTTTTTATAGATCAAAGTGATGCATTATTGGTGGTAAACATCATCTTTACATTTTATTTTTGGTTGTGGAGAGAAAAGCAGGAAGGGAAGTGAGTATAATTTACAGAGAATACAAGTCTGGGAAGATATCCCACTCTTACCGCTTAAGAATGTGTCATGCCCATGTTAGTCAACTTGGGTATGTAAGTAAAAGGTCACAAGGGGGGTTGGTGGACTATTTGTGAATGGAGGGTAGCTTCCAATCTCTAGTTGACTACTAGCTTAGATATTGGTGTATAATTTTGGTAGCGAATTTGGTTCAAAAGAAGGTTGTTTTGTAAGGCGTAGATTGATTGAAGATCACCCAATCCAATTACATTCTTTTGTGAATAGTTGTTGCTATTCACATATGGAGTTCTTTGTTATGCATATTTATATGTTTCTATTCATACGAGTCAATGGAAACATTCACGCCGAAGCAACATAATAAGGCCATTGCCATGATTGTTTATTGCTAATATTTGAGTGTCGTTGTTCACACTCAGAGTGTACAACAATAAAAAATTGTGTTTGTCATTGTTTACTCAAATGTGTATAGATAGTAGTATGTGCTCCAATTCATGCAATATGAATGTCTCTTGATGAATTGCAGGGATGTTCAAGTTCATTGATTGCAAGTATGTTGAATCGTGGGGTGTGCACAATGCATATACAAATTGTTTCTCTCCTAGTTTCAAGAGTATGAATGAATGAATGAAGAGTTTTACTAACGTCCACGAGACCAATAGTCTAAGGGACCACATACTACAACCCTAAACTAACTCCATAGACTTTTCCATATCTAATCTCCTACTGTGAAACTTGATAATCAAACTAGCTGTCTGCTTGATCTTATCCTCCTCAAATAGATTGTACATGCTGCCCTCTTTCAGGATGTCACCGTATTGAACTCGAATGTCATCATAAGCCGTGCACTCAAAGAGAAAGCGCCATTTAGTTTCAATCGCACATTTTTCGCAGAACTTGCAAGTCCTCTCCTCCCACTCCTCTTTGGGCCTTTTCCATCTACCGGTCTCGCATCTGAGATGATGTGAGCCCGTCCTTAACTGAGCCACCAACACTCTAGGCTTACCTTTAATAGCAACTCCTAGATATGCTTTATCTCCATGTTCGTGGGAAGGGTTGAACATTTCTATATAGTGCGTCTTTTTTCGGCCTATATTATTAGACCACATGGCAGCCTGAAATTTACCCATGACAAACTTTTTTATTTCCATATTAGTATTTGGGCAATCATGTAGCTTGATGTTCCACTTGCACAACCACTTTATGTTTTGTTTCATCCAAGTCTTCTTCCTGCTGTCCAAACCCTCTTTCATCGCGATTTTGGTCCATCTTTCGTTGTCCATGTTTCCAATTTTTTTAAATAACTTATTAACCGAGTTATCGCTGCTGACTCCAATGGGAAAATGCCAGCTTCCGCTAATAAAATTTCATAAGGAACTGAGGCCTTGACCTTGATATTGCTAGTGATTAAGTGCTTCTGAATCCTCTCTAATTGCCTCCACCCACATCTAGTCATGCTGCCCCCCCAAACCTCGCAGTCATAAAGAACAACTGGTGTGACTAGCAAACCGAAGAGAGTCTTCTTAGTTTTCCAGTCCCACAACTCAACATTCCTGCATCTATTTTGAAGTAGATATAACGCTTTCCAGTCTCCCTGTATCCTTTTTGTCCTACACGTCTCCCAGCTGAGCCTATAATGGATGTCGATCCCCAAATATTTGTATTCTTTCACAATCTCCAGCAGGCTGCCCTCGAAAAGAAAAACCCTGTCTCCTTTCTTTTCCATGAAAAAATCATAATTTTAGTCTTGGTAATGTTCACTTGCATCCCCACTTCTTGACAAAAGCATTCCAGCGCCACTAACTATTCTCTTAATCCCTGGGCTGTTTTTGATATTAAGATAAGATCATCGACATATAAAAGAAGCTTCACCACGTAACCTACCAAATGACTCCCCCACTGTCAATTTTGTCTAACCAAGCTTCAAGCTTGTCAATATATAAACCAAACAAAGTGGGGGATAATGAGCACCCTTGCTTCACATCGATGTCATTGCCAAAACACTCGGACATACCATCTTTAGTTCTGATTTTGGCTCGGACCCTCTCATAAAGCCTATGAACAACATCTCTATACATGTTCGGAATGCCTAATTCTTCCATTCTGTTCCACAACTTGTCTCTAGGCACCGTATCAAAAGCTTTCTTGAAGTTCACAAAACAACAATAAGCTTCTCCCCCCTGGATGTTCCATATTTTCACTATCAAATGCCTAAGAGTGACACAGTGATCAATAGTAGAGTGCCTAGGTGTGAAACCCGCTTATCCTTTAGCCCTTTTTCCTTCCTTTTCTGCCCAACTGCTGATCCTACCTTCTACCATGCTCCCAAAGAGTTTGCCGAAAAGAGGGTTGACCATAATAGTGCAATAGTTAAACGGATCATTAATGTCCCCACTTTTAAATAGAGGGATAACCACACTAGTAATCCAGTCAATCGGAAAACCATCCTGAATGACCTTGTTAAATACTCCTTTTATGTGAGGGGCGAGGAGATCAACTCCCCACTTTAGGAATTCAGCTTGAAGCCCATTAATGTCACTTGCCTTACCATTTGCCAACTTCTTTATCCCACTTTTGATGTCGTTTATCGTGAAGAGCTCTAATGAAGAGTTTATTATGTGAGGGGAGTTTATAATATGATGGATTAAGGGGAATAAAAAACATAACGTTAAATCAATGTGCAAGTATCAGGTTTAAATTATTGTACCTATTACCTACATTTTTGGTTTACGAGTAAGGTATGGGTTGTATAAAAAACTCCATTGGAATAGTTTTAATGATTGTTTTGTATATTACTCATGTGCATTACTTCTTGATGGGATAAATGAGAGATTTGATCCCCAAATTTATTACATAAAATCTCTTAGTATTAGAAAAATTGTGTAGAATTATTTCATCATAAAGTGTAGGAGATGATGAAGTGATAAAATTAAACTCCAATAACATGTATGCACATGTGACTATCATTTCAACTAACTTGTCATGCTAAGTTAAAATTTGCGCATAGGCTTCTAATGTCGATTCAACTTTAGTTAATACAATGTTGTTTGTATATATTTTATGGAAACAATTAATAGGAGTAGGGGGATCTAGCGCATTAAAATTAGGTTTGAACTATGCCTGGTTGTATCTCCAAGGAATTTAAAGTTCGGTGAGTAATGCAATCAAAGAACATACCTTCATCTTTGTTAATTAAGCTACAACCCTTCAATATAATATTGTTAAGTATGAATGAAATTTAATTTAATTTTTTTTTATTGAAGTAATGAAAGCAAATGAGTAGTATAAGTGGGGTCTTGGATACAAACTGCAAGAGACATGATAAGATGCTTAAGTGTCATATTGTACCTACGACTATATAAGAATCTTTGATGCTTTATAATTTATTTCTTTCTTTGTAATTGTGATCTTTACCATAAAATGTTAAGCCATGCATTTTGAACTTTACACACTAATTTATTCTTTCTATATATTTTTTCTTAAATGAGCTAAAGCTAACAACAAGAATCCACTTAATCACACAACTCAATGTTTTATTTTACACCAAACAATTATGTGTTATATTCCAAATAGATAAAATAATCTATTTAATTAATGCCTAGGATAAATAAAGCCAACCGAGTAGAGTTATATCTTGAGATTGGAAATGCATACATAATTAGATTTGAAAATAGAATGAAATGAAAGTAGTTTAACTTAGTGTGAAATGGAGGTAACCTTGTCGAGGAAGATGATGCTCGGGTGCTTTTCAAGTTCCTTCAGGAGGAGCGAGCGGACATTCTGCTATTGAAGCGATTGTGGAAAGGCAACTGATTTTTTATGTGTTGTTATCTGGATACTATGTTAGTCCCAGGGACTATTTTTACTTTTTCTGCTATAGCCTTAGAACTAAGACTGTTCAGTTTAATTACAGCCCCGCGTGACACGATATGGATAATAGCTTTTTTGCTCAGTACTCTATTTTGGACTATGGTAACTATGGTTTTGATGATAATTGGTGGTGTGCTATGAATTTATTAACCTAGTCTTTGATAGGGGTAGACTTACTGTCCTGTACATCTCTGCTATGTGCTCTGGATACGATTCATATGCTGTTAATGTGTCTCTAGTGTGTTGTGTTTGTACCACGGGCCAACAACCTCTTGTTGTTTTTTTATCAAAAACTTAGTGTGAAAGATGAAAAAGATTGTGACATATGATTGATACCTTGAAAAATATATGGAATCAAAGATGGATATAGAATAAAATGACTTAATTATGTGAAAACAAACACTATCAATAGCTTTTAGTCCAATTCATGCTTGCAAATTTGATCTTCGCCCTTGTGGAATTGGTTTTTGCACTTGTAGTTTCGATCTTTGCACATGTAGTTTCGATCTTTGCACTTGTAGATTCAAGATTGGCTTGCCAAAACAAACTTTGATTGCAACAATGAACTTGAGACTGGAAACCTTTTGTATTGACAAATATGGGTTCACTTTGATGTATGGACTTGCAATACAATATTGGTGGTGTTAATAAGCACCCTCAGAGCTTGGTAATTGAAGATCCCCTACTGAAAGGCCTTGTACTTGATTCAATGACTTTGATAAAAGTAAGAAAAATAATGTGGACTAAATGAATCAGGGGTTGACTTAACAAGAGTGTCTTGAAATTTGGAACATAATGAAAAATGAACAATACAATAACCTGAATACTTATATATGATATGTCGCTGATTTGAGAGTTCATGTAGCTACAAGCCGACTACTGACAACTCGATACATACTATAGCTCTAGGGGCATACCACATGTCAAAATAAGTACTTAGGACACTAGCAAAAAGTGATGTAAAACAAAGGGTAAAATGTGTGAGTTAATGTTGTCACTAAGGTTTGCAACCTTGTTAAGTTTTTAACTCAACAACCTAGTAAAACACAGGAAGACCTCTCAAAGTTTGGGCTTTGATAGTTAAGAGTTAAACCTTTAGAGATGGTTGGTTTCCTTGTTGCAATCACTTAAACTGGATTAACAACTATTGTATACCTAGAAAAATGGAAGAAACATGAAATGGGACTATTTCTAATGCGTGATGTACCAAACTAATTTTAAACCTATACTGTTGTTTTGGACAAACAACTAACCAATGATTATGCTATTGTTTTCACAACTCATAAATTTCATAAACTCATGCATCGATACTTCATAGGGAGGTCATTATATTTACTAGCTAAGAAGGAAAACGTAACATTTCTTCACAGCTATGACTATAAATATCATCCACATAGCCTATAACCTACACAAAACACATATTTTCTACCTAAATGTGTTGATAATGAGATATAGTTTCAAAGATATTTATACAAATCACAAGAAGATACATCAATCATATAATAAAACACAATAAACAACTTTTTATGAAGGCAAAATGCTTATCTTTTATTGAAAAAAGGTGTCTACAACATCTTGTAAAATCTAAAAAATAACCCAAGTTACAATGTCATTACTAGGCCATAAAAGATTGACTCTTAGATTACAATGAAAGCCTAAAAATAAGAACTCACTAGAAAAAGAAGCCTAATGCTTTTCTTAATAGTTGTTCAACAACTTTCTACAAGAAACATGTGTTGAAGAAATAAAGACAAGTGTTACATATATTGTTGGGACAAAACTTCCTTGGGCATCTTCTTGATATTTCCCTATTTTTGAGGCCTGCAAATTGTTAAAATGTGGTGGTTTCATGAAGAAAAGTCTCACTCCTTGACCCACCCATTGATTGTGCTCCTCAATTAGCTCTGAGACACCTTCAACAAGCTCCAAATGAATCAAAACTTCCTCCTTAATCCTCCCAACCACTTGGACAAGTCACCAATCTGTCCTACATTCTCTCCACATGTTTGTTATATTGATCACACTCTGTAATATTCTTGTCAACTTTATCAACACATCATCCTCCCTTTCTACATGATTATGATCTTTCACACCTTATTCATTTCCTCACGTCTTTTGACCCTTCCTAGATGCTTGGTATGCCCTGTAGATAGCCCACTATCATTAACTAAAACATTAATAATATTTACCTTTATATTTTGTCTCTGACACTTACACTACATTCTTCACCAAATCTTGCTTTTGTCATCCTACACAACTATCATGCCTATGAGAACTTTGCCACAACTCATTTTATTTCACAAGAACTGCCTAATACCACTACTTTCAACAACATAGCTAATGCTTGCTTCTATTTTGGTTGGTGCCAATGAGATGCTTTTTAGTTTCCTTTGCATGTGTATTGAAAGCCTCATGTTTGTTACTCTCTATACTTGGTTTAACTTGCTAGCTCATATCGCCTTCAACGTTGTGCATTCATTTTTCACTATGTTTGTTATTACCTCTTTGCTTTATTTTTCACAAACCTTTTATCTAATTCATCCATGCAATAATATTCTATCTTGAAAATATGATTTTTGGCTCCTTGCATCAATGAACTACTTGTTGAAGATTGTAGCTGTGATAGAGATCTTTATCTCTGATTTTGCTATATGTTGAAATTAGGGCAATACCTCTGTATTGCGTCATAGCTAGAGAAGATATTTATGATGATATTTCCGTCATTTTAAGTGAGCACAATGTGGTATTCAATGTGTGCTAGGTGTCACACTAAATTTTTGACAGTTTATTATATGAAGTCATGGGACATGCGAAGAGTCATGCGTTTGGAAATATGAAGAGACTTGTTTTTGGAAATTGAAGAGACCTTAAGTTGTGATATGAAGTCTCTCAATTCTATATATTTATGTGATTGCTTTGTGTGTAAAGGAGTTGCATCAAGTTGAAAGCATTGTACTTGAACTTCTATTATTAATAAAAGAGAGATTTTTTTGGTGTGGCTGGTTTTTCCCAAGATAAATATTAGTGTCTTATTGTTCTTTATTCTATCATGTTTTGCTGTTTTTTTTAGAATTCCTGGTATAAAACATTAACATGGTATCAGAGTGGGTTTAAGCTATCATTTCACGACATCCAAAAAAAAAGGAAGAGAAGAGAGATCGTTGGAGTTATCTGCAACTATTGAAGTTTCAGATCTTATGAAGGTTTTGAGTTTTAGAGCACTGAAATCGTTGATGGGTTGTTTGTTCAATCTGCGAATGCTATGGCATCACATGAGGATCAATAAAATTCTGTCAGAAGTTCAGAGACATTGCTTGGAGTCATTTGTTGGAGGTTGAAGTGGCATTTTTTTTATGTGCTGCACTTTCAAAGCAGTCCCATCTGATTTTGTTTCTAATCTGAAAGGGCTTTGCTAATTTAATCAACAATAAAGAGATACGTATTTTATGATTATACCTTTGAATATTGATCATGAATTTTATGTAGTTAATTCATTCAATAAAATAACTACATAAAATTGGGAATAGTGAATCATGTATGCTTCTAGAATTAGTCTGTATATTTCTCTCTGGTATCTAGTTTGAGTCTATTTCTAATCTCTTCAATATGCTTCCAAGACAGATCGAGGAGCACATGGATGATGAGAGATTGTGGCCTAAGCTGAGCTGGTGACTCTTGAAGTAAAAAAATTCTAGTCAGATTATCTTGTGTTCGTTTCTTCTAAGAGGAGGAAATAAGATTCAGAGGGAGCTTGAGCGACAAAGGGAGAATGCTATGTCCTTTGCAGAGGATCAACAAGCTTGTGTAACAGTGTGACTGCAAAATTGTTGACAAACTTTGGAACCAATTTCCTTGTATTGTGATAATCAAAGCCATGAGAATGCTGCCCTTTTTGAGAGGGAGCCTTAGTATTTTGATGATATTTTATGAGTTCTTCTCTGAGAGGGAGAAGTTTGAGGTGCAATCCCTTGTTAATGAGTTCTTCTCCGAGAGGGAGAAGTTCGAGGTGAAATCCCTTGTTAATGAGTTCTTCCTTGCGAGAGAAGTTCGAGGTGAAATCCCTTGTTAATGAGTTATTCTTTGCGAGAGAAGTTTGAGGTGCAATCCCTTGTTATTGAGTTCTTCTCTGCGAGAGAAGTTCGAGGTGAAATCCCTTGTTCCACCCTCTGGGGGTAGCTATGGTGGATCCACCCTCTACGAGTAGGCAAGGCGGTAATGCGTTCTTCTCTGGGAGAAGTTTGAGGTGAAAGCCCTTGTTCCACCCTCTGGGAGTAGCCATGGTGGAAGTCATGTGTGTGACTCCATGAGTTTAATTTTATGCACTTTTTAAGTAACTATGATGAATAATGTTATGATGAAATGACAATGTGATGATAATTTATTATTGACATCTTTGGTTGCAGCTATGTGTGCCTGCCATACTAAAGATCTCTCTCTTGCTAAGAGGGGGTGTTGAAGATTGTAGTTACGATAGAGATCTTTATCTCTGATTTTGCTATATGTTGAAATTGGGACAATACCTCTGTTTTGCGTCATAGCTAGAGAAGATATTTAAGATGATATTTCCATCATTTTAAGTGAGCACAATGTGGCATTCAATGTGTGCTAGGTGTCACACTAAATTTTTGACAATTTATTATATGAAGAGTCACGGGACATGCGAAGAGTCATGCGTTTGGAAATATGAAGAGACTTGTTTTCGGAAATTGAAGAGACCTTCAGTTGTGATATGAAGATTCTCAATTCTATATATTTATGTGATTGCTTTGTGTAAAGGAGTTGCATCAAGTTGAAAGCATTGTATCAAGTTGAAAGCATTGTACTTGAACTTCTATTATTAATAAAAGAGATAATTTTTCTGGTGTGGCTGGGTTTTTTCCCAGGATAAATATTAGTGTCTTATTGTTCTTTATACTGTCATGTTTTGCTGCTTTTTTATTCCCGGTATAAAACATTAACACTACTCCTTTGTCAACTATATGTTGACAAAATTTTTCTTTCTTTTACATGTGATAGTCTTCTTGATTCCAATACCTTGTCATTTGTTTAGTGTGTCTTGTTGTCGATACTTCACCATTTCCTGAATAATTTTTTTCAAGGCTTCTTTGTGACATGATGATCATATACACCATTCTTTCGAGGCCATTCTTCTTAAAAATTTGCATCAATCTTCACTTTTTGCATATGTCATGCTTCTTTTCATTGTTTACAAAGATTGAAATGTCCTTCTTAGCATGATTTAAGGCTGGTCCTTTGCCACTTCTCTGTCAAGCTACTCTTATGTCTTTGAACAAAAGCAAGTTTCTCATCAAGATCACTATCATCATATTATGGCTGTCACATTGTTATCTTAAAGCTATCATTATCACTGTGTAATATTCATCATCATACCTTTATACTTATTTGTTCTCTCACATCCCATCGTCTATCCCTTGTAGCACTGAGTTTTGGCCTTGTCTCTCTCATTTTAGAGTAATGGGATGGACACCGAAGCTTCAAAATATTTAGAAAGAGGTAAATGAATTTGAATGAAAATGGACACCAATTGCTTCAAACACAATATTGCTTATAGAGGCTTTTGGGAAAGTCTTTAAAAATGACAAAGGAAAGCAAAAGGCTACTCATAAAGTTTCAACAATCTAAGACCTAACATGTCTTGTATCAACTCTTTGACATGATTGTATGAGCATAATATAGCAAAATGATATATAATCAACTAACATGAGCCAATCACAATTTTTTAATCTAGACAACAAATAAAATATTTGCTATGGTTTGAATGATCTCTCTCAAGAGTCTATTAATGTGTACAATGTCAATACCCTTTGAATTTGTGAGGTTAGTACAAACACACCTTTAAGTAAAAAGGTTCAACCAAAGGAAAAATGCACAAACCCTTTATTGTAGCAACCCTACATAGATGTTCTCACACTGCTATGATTCTCTCTTCATCATTGTGAGAAATCAATCTTGAGAAAAATCACTATCTCTCTAGGCTAGGAAACTTGTATGAAAGCCCTAAAAATATATGATATCATTAATACTATGTAAATTTTATCCAAATAATTTCACTTGAGTCCCATGTGCATGGATTTTCAAGGGAAGAAGAAAATGATATTGAAGGATTCCCCAACCATTTTTAGTCATTTCCTTTAATTCCCTTCAGATTTTATTTTCAATGTGAGACAACCCTACAACATGTCTCTCAAGGCATTTGAACTAAAACAAACAAAAAAGGATACTACATGCACCTTTTCTTTATGAATAACTAGATGGAAGAGCTCCAACTTTCCTAAACCTCATAAAAGAGAACCTCCACAAACTATGTATCAGTTTTGGCTACCACAGTATTCAAGAGAGGTACAAAGAAAATCAAAACATTATTAAAACCCTAAAAGAATCGACCTATCCATATTGCACCCAAACTTCTTTTGAGAAAAGACTCTCTTTTCTTCTTGCAATGTGGACTTAGAATTTAGGCATGTGGGGTTTAATGAATACCCATGTAAACTTGGAAAAATGAGGCTTTTTCAAAATTAAATCAAACTTCACTCTCATTCCAATATGATTTATGGAGCTCTCAAGGTAAGAGGTGTTGAATAGGATGAATAACTGAGAGGGGGTGGGGGTGAATCAATTATTGCAAAATACTTTTCATAAAATTTTGTTGATCCGGAAAGCACATAAAATATTCAGAAACATATAACAAAAATGAATATGAAACCATGAACACAATGAACACAATAACACCAACATTTATGTGGAAACACAAATTGGGAAACACCATGGAGAAGCTAATTAACATGAAAGTAAACACCGGTTAATGTTATTTTTACAAGGGCTTACTACCAGTTTTCTCACTGTTGTTTGGCTCATTGCCGGTTGGGCTAACTACCTAGAAAAGAAAGGGTAACTGTCGATACAAGTAGGCTCACTACCAATACAAAGATGTTTTACTGACAAAATGTGAACTGATAAAATTGCATCTATCTATGCATGAAACCATTCCAGTTGAAAGCACAATAATCACCCTCAACAGTAGATTCGATACAGATCTTCCGCTAGCATATACCAAACCTCTGCACCACACTATGTACGACCTCTCTATACTAAAAAAAATCTTCACTTAACTTTCTTTTGCTTACACACCGCTGCTAGATACACACCGAAAGAGACTCGCACTATATCAACTTCCGATCTTTGTTTCTCACATACATACATACACTCTCTCATCGGATACAATAAGATGTCTTTGTTTATATATACATCCAATAGGGCATCCACATATGTCGGCCAAGCCACAAAACATGTCGGCCACAAAACACAAGAAATTACATTTATATTTAACACGCTAACACCGTTTCTAAATCTGGGTCTTTAAGAAAAAATTTACAACACGTTACCACAAGACCTAAATATAGGTTGCCCTTAAGATACATACACTTCATATCACATTTACCGAAAGATAAACAAATTCTAGAACCATCAGAACACCACAACCAAGTCCAAGACTTGAACAACAAAACTTCTGAACCAAACGATAGATAAGACTAGATGAAAACTGTCCAAACCAAGATATGATCACTATAACAACTTTTTTGATGAACTACAAGAATGCCTAGGTAGCAGGAACACCTAGAAGAACTCTGTAAGAACAACAGTCAACGGGTACCGACATAAACTGCAACCACCAAAACATACTAATGTACCAAAAGATGTATTCCATTAGTAGAAACACGTACACTCGACACCATACACCAAAATTGTACTCACAAAATCTGTTCTACATGCATAATTGAAACTTTGATGTCTGACTGACAACCACAAACATCCAACCGATATTGCCAATAACCAACTGATACCGTCAAGTAACATGTATGGAGGTTTTGACATCAATGACAATAATGCCAACAACATCTCAATATGTCTAACAATATCCCCCTTTTACATTGATGGAAAAACAACAAAAATGTCAAAAACATAGAAACTCCAAACAACCCAAAAGCACCCCCTGAGTAGATACTTGATTATTTATTTCACAAAGGGAAAAAAACTAGAACTTAGAAAATTTAAACAAACACAACAGTCTGCACATTAAAAAGCTTCTTATAGCTTTCTTTAATTATTGGAAGCTTCTTCTTCCACTCAACAACAAAGACACCCATCCGGGCGCATAGAATATCATGCTCCACTAGCATGTCAAAAAGATGAAATCCATCCCGGAGATTGAGACCTTGTTCACAACTCTTTGCATCAACAAGGATACCAGAGACATGCTCCAACCAAACCTCGACCAAGTCCTTTATTAGCCAGAATGTCTTCACTAGATCTTCTCTTTGTCTCGATAAATGTAACATTTCTCCTTGTAACTGACCAACTCTTATCCTCACTTTTCCTTCTGTGTCTTTGAAATAATCATGTCTTTCCCAACTCATTCAATCCTATCTCAATAAATTCAATTTCGCCTCTAAAATTGTCAACAAAAGTAGGCCACCAAAGATAATACTCGCACATATCTGAAATTTATTTTATACATTCCTTGGTCTCATTGATTAATCTGTATAACTTTTGTTTTACATCGGTACTCTTGTTCTCAATAGTCTCCTTGATCTTTCTGCAATTAGTTGCACTCTGCAACAATTTTCTCTTAATATTTTTGACCAAATCAACTGGTAGTATATTAGACACACTAGAAACAATGATCTTCTTACTGATCAAGTGATCAGTCAACAATTCCTCTATCTCTGTCCTGCTCGCTAGAGAGAAACCAGACCATAATTCACCAACTCTGTCAAACCCACCACCTTCTAACAAAGACTGAACCACATCAGAATCCACATAATTGTGACTCATAGAAATTCCCATGAAAGATATTATTTATTCCAGTTTTCTTAACTAGATTAGAAACACGACTTCTACATTGATTCACATTATAACCAACCTTATGACAATTAAAGCATTGAACATTCTTTTCTTTCCCCGTCTTACATTCAACAACTTTATGACCAAAATTATTGCATATGGAACAATAACCATTAAAAGATAAGTACCTTTGAGCATTCAGTTGCCTTACGAGAGGCCTTCTTGTAGATGTATTCAGAACCTTGACCTTGCTTGCTACCTTATATTTTGCTTTGGCTTCAACTTCCTTCTCCTTGCCTTTGTCCTTCAAATATGAACATTCACTAGTAAAACCCAATCCTTCATTATTCTTGTGACTCTTTTGCAAGGCTAATAACTAATCAAAAATAGTACCACTCTCACAAATCTTATATTCAGATCTCATCTTCCGTAACTCCTGATTTAAATTTTTATTTTCATCTAGCTTCATCTTGATGATGTCCTTGATATTCTCTTCATATTTCTTTCATTCCTCTATGGTGTTCTTCAGTTCTTCGATCCTCTTCCGACCTTTCATTTTATGTTTTAACCCATCTTTGATAAATTCCTCAGTATTTTTACTATCACTCAGCTTCTTTTCCAGATCCACCACCTTTTCTTTTTATTTTTTTAATTCATGACTGAATTCCTTGTGCCTTGCTTTGAACTTCCAGATATGATCCCTCAACTTTGAGATACATGCATTCACTTCCTTCAGGTTTTCTTTCAACTCCCCATTCTCTGATTTAGTGCACTCAATGTCGCTCATCATGATCTTCCAGTCCTCATCAAAATAATATTCCCCTTGTATTTGTTGAAACACCCTAGATCTCCCTCAAGCTGTTAAGCTCTACTTGCAAGGGACCAAGATTTGATACCAATTTTTGAACATGACGAATAAGTGAGAGGGGGTCGGGGGGATGAATCAGTTATTCCAAAACACTTTCATAAATTTTTGCTGAACCGGTAAGCACATAAAATATTCATAAACATATAACAAAAATCAATAGGAAACCATGAACACAATGAACACCATTATTTATGTGGAAACCAAAACTGGGAAAAACCACAGAGAAGCTAATTCTCATGAAAGTAAACACCGGTTAAGGTGACACCAGTTAAAGTGATTTTTACAAGGGATCACTGCCAGGTTTTTCACCATTTTTTGGCTCACTGTTGGTTGGGCTAACTACCCATAGTAGAAAGGATAACTACCAATACAAGTAGGATCACCACCAATAGAAAATGTTTTACTAAAAAACTATGAACTAATAGAATTGCATCTATCTATGCATGAAACAATTCAAGTTGAAAGCACGGTAATAACTATCAGCAACAAATCCGGTACAGATCTTTTGCCAGCATATACCAAACCTCTGAAACACTGTATGTAAGACCTTCTCTTTGTACCACAATAAATCTTCACTTAACTATATTTTTCTTACACACTGCTGCAAGATATACACCAAAATAGACTCACACTATATCACCTTCAGATCTCTGTTTCTCACATACATACATACACTCTCTCATCAGATACAACAAGATATCAATGTTTATATATACATCTGATAGGCCAGTCGCATATGTCAGCCAAGCCACAAAACATGTCAGCCACAAAACAAAACAAATTTTATTTTCTATTTAACATGCTACCACCAAACCTAAATCTGGGTCATACTTAAGAAAAACTTTGCAAAACGTTACCATAGGACCTAAATATAGGCCACCCTTAAGATACATGTGCTTTGTATCATATTTACCAAAAGATAAACAAATTCCGGAACCATCAAAACACCACAACCAAGTCCAAGACTTAAACAACAAAACTTATGAACCAACCAATAGATAAGACTAGATGAAACCTGTCCAGAACAAGATGAACTGCAAGAATGTCTAGGTAGCAGGTCACATGAAAGAAGTCTATAACCACAATAGTCAACATGTATCAACATAAAATACAACCACCAAAACATGTTGATTTACTAGAAGATGTATTCCATTAGTATAAACAAGTACACCTGACCCCATACACCAAAAATGTATGTACAAAATATATTTTGCACGCATAACTGAAACCTTGATGTCTGACTGACAGCCACAAACATCCAACCGATACTATCAACAACTAACTGATACTGCCAAGTAACAGGTATGAAGGTTTTGACATTAATGACAATAATGCCAACAACATCTCAATTTCCTAAACCTCATAAAAGAGAACCTCCACAAAGTGTCTATCAGTTTTGGCTACCACAGTATTCAAGAGAGGTACAAAGAAACTCAAAGTATTATTAAAACCCTAAAAGAATTGACCTATCCATATTGGACCCAAACTTATTTTGAGACAAGACACTCTTTTATTCTTGCAATGCAGACTTAGAATTTAGGTATGCAAAGTTTAATGAATACCCATGTAAACTTGAAAAATGAGGCTTTTTTTCAAAATAAAATCAAACTTCACTCTCAATCCAACATGATTTATGGAGCTCTTAGGGTAAGAGGATGTGGCCATGAGCACATTTTTGACCTTTGACCTCTATGACAAAGCATGCAACATTGAATTTTTCTTAGCATAACCAAATGGATATGGATAAAATATTTGTATAATTTAAAGAGGATTTTGATGGCCATGTATTTTGACAAATTGAACTAAAAATAGTAACATTCTCCACGAACTTTGTTATTATTTTTCCTTCTAAAACATAAAAGACTAGTTGCCTTGCATTTTAATCCTTCTATGCTTTAACATGAAAAACATTAGCATCTATGTCACCAAGAATGCTAACACTTTTTGCCCTATTTGTCAAAATATATTGACATTATAATCCTATTAGAACTATACATATATTTTATCCATGCCATTTGTTTATGCTGAGCAAGCTTTTACATGCATGCTTGGTCATAAAGGTCAAAGGTAAAAACTATTCAGGACCATGTCCTTGTACCTTAAGAGATCCATAAAGCATGTTGGATTTAGAGGGAGTTTGATTTAATTTTGAACACCTTATTTGGCTAGGCCTACATAGGTATGTATTAAACTCCACATGCTTGAATTGTAAGTCAATGTTACAAGAAGAAAAGATAGTCATTTAGGGTTTAATATGGATAGGTTGGTTCTTTTAAGGTCTAATCCTTATTTGAGTATATGTTTACCTCCCTTTAATGCCACAGTGACTAGAACTGATAGACATTTAAGTTCATTTGTGGGGGTTTATGATAGTTGCAACTCCTCTTCACAATTTTCATCAAGAAAAGTTGCTCATAATACATTTTCTTATTTGTTCATTTCAAACACCTTGAGAGAAATGTTGTGGGGAGTTATCTCATGTTGACAATGCATCTACAAGGAAAGAAATGATGAAAAATGAGAATATTGAATATCATCATCTTCTTCTCATGCAACACCATGTATCTAGGAGTCAAGCAAACTTGTTTGGACAATGTTAAGATAATTTGAATGGTATCCAATACTTTTGGGGTTTTTATCTAAGTGTAATGTTGTAAATTTCACGTAAATTTCATCATATAAAATTTCACATACATACACCTTACCTTTAGTTATAATTAAGGTATTTATGCTCTTTATCCTTAATATCCGATCAAAAGCATTCCTTATTGTCACACATGCCCAAATTCTTGAACATTGGGTTTGATTTTTTCTTGGATTAAAGTGTCTTATGAAAATGTCTACACGACATTCTAGCCTCCCATGAAATCCTACAGATGTGCTAGCTATTGGGATGTTACACTTTCTACATCTTGGCAGTGTAACCACTTGGCCAAATTGTGTATTTTCAGGAATCAACTACCTTTGCTATCATTTCTTACAACCTAATCCTTTTGTCTCTGATTCCCATTTTTAAACTCCATTCTAGTATTCTACCATTCTTGAATATCATTCTTACACTCACAAATCTCTAAGATTCAAACCAACACTCTTGTTCAACTGCACACACTAGTTTCTTTACAATAGTAATATCTTGAAGTATCTTTGCCAATACGAAGAACATCATTGTAATCTTGGAGATTGCTACCACTTTCTCGTTGAATTTGCAGGATGCTCAACATCATCTGCTTGGGGAATTGTATATATTTGAGGTTTATTCAGCATATTTTCTTAATATTTTGATAGCACATTTGTTTATTTGATCTTTTATGTCGATTATCGATATCTCTATCTTGGCTATCCATGGAGGTGGAAAAAACAAAGTTGGGATTTTATGATGACAAGTACCTATACAACCACCACAACCCATCTCTTTGGTCTTATGTGCACAAGTGCTAGAGAAGGAGCTACTTAGGAGGAGAGTATTTTCATTTCTTAGTGATCTCTTACCTTTCTTAGTCTTTTCAATTGTTTAGTTTGATTTATAGCTATCCTTTTAGTCATTTCCATTTATTGTTTAGTTATAGTTTATATTGTTTCCCAATTTTGAGATCCTATACATTCCATTCTACGTAACATGTTACAAACTTTAATACTTGTCTATATGGGACATTGGTGGCATGTGTTGTCATTCAATCACCATGCAAATTTCCTTGGAAAAGAGTAAATTGTGAAGTCATGGAAACTTAGATAAATTCTTTATATAGAAAACATCTTACTTTGGTAATAATAAGATAAACCTAAAGGTCCTAGTTATTTTTAGATTTATCAAAGTAGAGGGTTGGAATTTGAGCTCTCAAAATATTTGATTATCCTTTGGAGTGGTTTATTTTTCAACTCTACATTTTGGTAAGCCTGATGTGAAATCACATTTAATTTAACAACTTTTCAAACCAACCTGTCTTTTTAAATAGAAACAATTTTATTTTTCTCAAATCCTCTTCCATCATTTTTCAAAGTTCACAAGACCATGTGTTGTGATAGCCTTCCATGAGCTTCACGACACAATATGAAATTTTTGGGAACGTAGTTAAAAGAAGCTTGAGAAATATAAACATTCCTAAACTAGATACGGTCTTGCTAGATGTTGAATAATATATTCTTGAAATCCTAACTCTCATTTCTATCTTATATTTACAAATTCTTCAAATTCAAACTCTTAGAAAATTATCAGATGAATTCTCTTCCCGGGTCTCCTCCTCTTATGGATAATGAGGTTTCTCTTATGACCGCCTTTGAAGTCCCTTGAAGAGAACTTGAGGAACTTTAGAAACTTTCTCAATTGTGATAGCTTCTTCACTCAAGCAACTCTTATTGTCAGTAATTTGAGAGACCCGCTTATATTAGATTGCAAGATCCTTGAATTGCTTCATATATTCACAATATAGTTGAGACACATGTGCGTACATACACAATTTGTTTTGTACTTTTTCACATTGTGGATTCCAATCTATCGTGACTCTTATATCCTCTATTGATAATAAAAATAGTGTCTATGAATCCAAATATCCCTTGTATCAATATGTGTGTCAAAATCCTTTGGGGTATTACATCCTTTATTCAATTTCCCCCACAAATCCCACCCTTATAGTTTTAATTAATAGGAAAAATCAGGTTTTGAAGGGACCCGAAACCCTTTACAAACCATAAAGATAGAGGAATAAGCATTTAAGAGCACTAGCAAAAATCAGGAAACAACCGAAAATAGGCCTACAAGAGGTAGCAAAACAACCCAGGAAAGACACATAAATGAACACCAGCAGAAAGAAAACACCCAGAGGAACACCCAGCTCAGACACCAACACCAGCCCTAGTCCTCGTGCTTGGCCCACCGCTCTCTTCCTAAACCTCGTCCTCATGGTCACCACCATCACCCAGACTTTTCTCCAACACATTAACTAGGGCTTTGAGATTGGAGCTCAACGCCTTCATACTGTCCTGGTTGTGCTGGAGGATCTCGAAGATGGTGTTCTCCACTTTATCCACCTGGCTAGTCATGGCCTCCAAGGAATTCCCTTTTGGAATTGGTTTATGATGTTTTTGTTGGCATTCATGTTTTTTCACTAATGTCAACATATGTTTGTATGGATGAAGATCAAACTGGTTATTACTTTTATTTGATGACTGATAGAAGTGTACGGGTACTATACTGTTGTTTCAGAGTGAGAGAAGATAGTGATGTGTATGGGGATGTGTTGTGATCTTATGTCTAAGGTCACATGGATTAATATAGTATATTGGATAAGTTACATATGTTTTAGTGAAGACTGGGTACTGGATGGTGACAACGATCTGTGACAGAGTTAGTCTCTGTGTTTTGAGAAAAACTTACAGACGACATGGATTCAGGTTATGCGAGCTTAAGGGATGGAATAAGACATGGTAAGGAAGGTTGTTTATGTTTCACGGGTCGTAGGACTCTTGGTGACATCATCTATTGCGTGTGTTCTAGAGGAGACCTATTTGGGGTCGACTTCAGAGATGAAGCATGTATTATGGATTTCGAACGTGGATTACGGATCTTGGATTATATTTGATGAATTTTAATTGATGTTTACTTGTTATAGGTACCGTGTGTATCTTATCAAGGGGTTAAGTAATTATTTGTACATTGGGGAAACCTAATTGGTTGACCTAATTGATTATTGTAATAGGGTATATAGGAGAGATATTTATTGTTGGAAAGTGTGATTGTGGAAGATACAATGAAGTGTGGACGCTGCGAGCTTGTTTGTGTGAAGTTTGCTAGATGTAGAGTAGAGGTTGTGATTATGTTACTTCATTTGGAACTGACCAAGCAAAGACAATTTCTATTAGATAGTTCATTGGATTGTATATCTCATATACAATTGTATTTTAGACTGTAAGTCTTGAGGGTGGATTTAACCTTCTTTAGGTAGTGTGCCTGTGTAGTGATCCCACTGTTACTCTTGGCTCCTAACATGGTCTGTCATTTAACAAGGATTGTGTACTCTAATGCATCAATAAGCTCCTAACATGGCTAAATCTTTTAATAGGGATACTATACTCAGTACATCATTTGTGGGTGCTAATTCCCACCGGGGTTTTACCTTTAAGAGGGTTTCCTCGACAACAAAGGATTGGGTTATTGTGTTGGCATTTACTATGTTATCATTTGGATTAAAGTTTTGATGTTTAAATTTTAATGTTTAATAATCTGTCTCACAACTGATTCACCCCATGTTAGTTGTGTTTGTGGACTGTTATTCCTAACAATTGGTATCAAAGCTACTAGTCCTTAGAGAGAAATCTTAACAGCTTGAGTTGATCCTGAAGATGACATTCTACAGGAAGGATAGTCTGAAGTTTTATCCTAAAAACTTTGACAATCGAAAGAACAAAATGAGAATACATTTTCTATGCTTTGGAGTCGACTACTAGATGATTACAAAGAAGGATGTAAAGATGAAGACTGAGGATGAACTAGATAAAGCTACTTATGAAGAAAAGAATATATTTTCATATAACATGGTCACAAGAGAAACACTGATTAGTGTGCTATCTGAAGGTGAATTCACAGAGGTTAAAGATTTGGATTATGCACATGACATGTCGACAAGATTGGAAGCATTATATGAAGGAGATAAGTTTACTAAGAAGGCGGAGTTGCAGAACTGGAAGACAAGGATGGAAAATCTAAAAATGAAAGATGATGAGAATATTAGAGAATATTTACAGAGAGTTACTGAGGTTGTTATTGCGATCATAAACTCTTGAGGAACATACAGTGAGGAAGAAGTGATCACAAAAAATCTCAGATCTTTGACACCTGTTTACAAGACTATAGTGCAAGCTATAGAAGAGATCATACCTTTGACGATTAACTTCAATAGAGAGATGTTGATTACAAAATTAACTACTTTTGAGGCCGCATCGCTAGGAGCTTCATTACCTAAAGTTGAGACAACATTCAAGGCGACTATGCATAAAAATAAAAAGACTTTATCAGGAACTGTGAGCACCAACAATAGTGACTTGAGAGAAGATCTTGGTGAATATGCTGATGATTGGGAACAGATATAGGAAGAAGAAAGAAAGATGAAATTGTGGCCCTGATCGCTAGAAGAGAAAAGAGAGGTAAGAGTAAGTTTGAAGGAAATTTATCTCTGAAATGTTTTTCAAGAATAAGATAGGTCATTTTTCATCTAGATGTCCTACAAGGGTTCCAAAGCATAAATCTAAGTTTTATAAACCTAAGTATTCAAAGGACAAGGAATGTTACTATGCTAGTGAAGGTGTTTTTGATGATGATGCTATTGATTATGATGAGATTGGATTTATTTCTATCAAGGATGATAAACCTATTCATGAAGAAAGAGCCTTAGTGTCACATGTTGAAAAGAAATCTGAATGGGTCATATACAGTGGTTGTTCACACCATATGACTAGAGATAGAAATAAATATGTTAAACTAATTAAGTATGATGGTGGTGTTGTGAGATTTGTGACAATACTCCTAAGCTTATCATTGGAGTTGGATCTATTTCTCTAGATGGAAAGACCAATGCTGACAATGTATTACTTGGTCATGGACTTAAGCATAATTTGTTGAGTGTTGGACAGCTAGTGGACAAAGGTTATCAATTGATATTCATTGATGGGAAATTCCCTATCAGAAGTAAGTCAGGAAAATTGATTGCATCTGGTACTAAATCCAGAGGTAATGTATTGGAATTGAATACACCTGAGGCTTCTTGTTTTGTTGAGAAGGTTGATGACAGTTGGTTATGGTATAAAAGATTTTTTCATGTGAATTTTGATAATATTGTGAAGGCAAGTATGACTAATGTAGTTAGAGACCTACCAAAGATTGTGAAGCCATCTAATACCATGTGTAGAGAATGTGTAATGGGAAACATACTATAAGGATTTTTAAAAGCAAATCTTACTCAGCGAAAGGGAAGTTGGATCTAGTGCATATAGATCTATGTGGTCCTACAAGAACAAGATCTTACTATGGTGAAAGGTACTTTATACTTTTTAGTGATGAATTTTCTAGGATGATGTGGGTTACATATCTAAGAGAAATATGAGGCTTTTGAAAAATTTAAGATATTCAAAGCAAAATTTGAGAATAAATTAGGCTTAAAGATAAAATGTTTGAGATCAGATAGAGGTGGAGAGTTTACTTCATATTTTTTCAATACCTACTATGAAGAGCACGAAATAGACATACAAACATCTGCTCCTAGGACACCACAATAGAATGGGATAGAAGAGCAAAGAAACAAAACAATATTATATTCTTCTAGAACTATGTTGCTGGAAGGAAATGTATCTCATGTTCATTGGAGAGAAGCTCTTGGTATTGTTGTTTATACTTTGAACAAGATTCAGATCAGAGAAGGTACAAGTAAGACTCCTTATGAATTGTGGTTTATTTATACTCCTACTATGAAATATTTTAGAATATTTGGTAGTAAATGCTATATCAAAAGAGATGATCAGATAGGAAAATTTGATGCTAGAAGTGATGACGGGATCTTCCTTGGTTATTCCACTAGAAGAAATGATTATAAATGTTTCAATCTAAGATTGAGGAAGATGATTGAAAGTGCTAATGTGAGGATTGATGAAAAGTTCCAGATTCAAGAAAGAATATATGACTGCAACCAGACTACATAGATCAAGGAGGTTACTGCAGATCAAGAAGAACCTTTTGAGATTGATTGTGAGATTGAGGTATGTTAAGATGACTCAAATGAGCTTACTAAAATTTCTAAGACTCCTAGGTATGTTAAGCAAAACCATCCTAAAGATCAAATTATTGGAGATGCAAATAGAGGAATGATTAAGAGATTAATTTTTTTTGATTTCTCAAGTTGAACAAAGATCTAATGATGAGACATGTAGAGATGAATCTTGGACTAAGGCTATGCAGGAAGAGTTGGAACATATAAAGAAAAGTAACTCTTGGGAACTAGTTCCTAGACCTAAATATAAGAATTTTATAGGAACTAAGTGGGTTTTCAGAAACAAGATGAATGAAAAAGGAATGGTTGTATAAAATAAGGCAAGACTGGTTTGTAAAGGTTACTCGCAACAAGAAGGTATAGAATTTGAAGAAACATTTTCTCATGTTGCTAGGCTTGAGGCTGTAAGATGATTTCTTGCTTATGCTGCACACAAAGACTTCAAAGTATATCGGATGGATGTGAAATCTACATTTTTGAATGAAGATCTAGAAGAGGAAGTATATATTGAACAACTTGATGGATTTCCTTTGACAGAGGATGAAGACATGGTTTTCAAGTTGAAGAAAGATTTGTATGGACTAAAACAAGCACTAAGAGCATGGTATGCAAGATTGGACAGGTATCTACTTCATCTTGGTTTCAGAAAAGGTAATGTAGACAACAATTTGTACTTAAGAACTAGTGAAGATAGAATCCTAATAATTGAAGTGTTTGTTGATGATATAATTGTTGGAAGTCTAATATGGGAAAGAAGTAACTGAGAGGGGGGGGGGTGTGAATCATATCGATAAAAATTCTACCTATTATGTATTCATAAACATAAAATGAAATGCTATAAATATTTAACATCTAATCATGAACACATAACACAAAAATTTTGGTAACCCAGAAATCCTTGAAGGTAAAACTGGGGTGGGGATGATACCCACAAATATTCACTGCTACAATAATAAAGTGTACCTGTTAGGGCTACAAATTTTTGATCAATTCTGATGATCTACCCTGTGAGGGGTCTGACCTATTAAGAGCTTATAGAATTATACAATCTACCTTGTTAAAGGATTTAAACTTACAACAAAGTAAGCACTAAGTTTAGAGATTTACATAGGCCTGTTAGGACCACTCTATTAAGAGATTTACCCTAGTTCACTTGTTAGAATGTATCAGTACCTAAACCTTCAGTTTGCACTACAAATGATGATAACAGATCTCCTCTTTCCAACTCTTAACTGATCTCTTAATCTAGTTTATCTCTTTTGGAAGGATTGGATAATACTGAGAGGGGGGGGGGGGGGA
>MU226942.1:985583-1032522 GCA_018584345.1 Thuja plicata
GAAGTGACAATAGACTATAATATATATAAATATGATTCTGGATTTATTGGCCCTAAAATCATGTCTGAGGTCTCCCTGTCACCAGTGTTCCCTAACTGGTTACCAGTTACCACTAAATAGTAATGAATTCGAAACACTGGTTACCAGTTACCACTAAATAGTAATGAACTCGGAATACTGGTTACCAGTTACCACTAAATAGTAATGAACTCAAAATTACAGAGTCATAGAATAAGTATCACTTGCCTTTGCCTCGAATTAAATTGCAGTCGCTACTCGCCAATGCAGTATGCAGTTGCACTCAACAGTCTGAAACTTTGCTATCGATCAAATGTTTTTATACTATCCTTATTTGGCAAATTTGGCACGAGGTATTAGGTCAAGGTATACAAATTTGGCGAAGCTTGCATAATTTTAACATGTCTTGCGTTATTTGCGAGGCGATTATGGGTTGTCCAATACGAAGGAATGATTAATAAAGTTGGGAAATTTGGGTCGGGTTGAGACACGCGTCCAAAAAATACCAGGAAAATTTGGGGCAGCCTATAAATATAAATGTATAAAACTATTGGCAAATATAGGCCATCCATTTGGGTCGCGTATAAGTTATAGGCAAATTTTCAAAATTTACAGGGACCAAAAATTAGATTCCATTGGCGATGATGTGTAAGAAAAGTAGAAAATTAAATAAAGCGATGGGCGATGGGCCCAGGCATTGGTCCCAATATTAATAATTGTCGGGCGATAGGGTCAACCTAATATATGAAAAAAAATTGCCAATTCCCCGCTCCCCGACATGCGACATTCGCCAATTGGTGAATAATCGCCACTAAAGTTTTCGCTGGTCTCCTATTCTTCTTCCTTCTTCTGCTCTTCTTCCTTCTTCTGTTCTTCTTCCTTCTTCTATTCTTCTTTCTCTTTGTGTTCAGCCTCATTTGCTATAGAAGTGTCCATATTCCCTGTAAAAGGGTCCTTTTCATCTTGAGAGGTGTCAAGAGTTACTGCCACACCAGAAACATAGAAATATGGTGGTGGATCTACTCCGCTCTTCTCAGAAGTTGTCTCTGTTGATTTTGAGTATTCACCCATTCCCAATTGTGTAGGCGAAGTGGTCTTAGGAGGTGGGGGCTTAACAGAAGTAGTATTCATCAATATCTTCTCTAGTGCCTTCTGTGTTTCCTCAGTGACTTCATCATACTTCCTCTCCATGATTTTCAACAATCTCACCTTGGTCCTTAACAGAGGTTTTAATTTCTTGTATATTCTATCCCTTTCTTGTACTGATATCACAAGCAACATGTTATCAATTTCTTGGTTCCTGATTGTATCATCTTCAATCTGTGCTACATGTTTTCTTATCTCCAATCTCCCATATAAGTTTATAGGTATACTTCCTTCAATTTATAAAAGTGTCTTTTTGAAAGTAAGTAAATGTTCAATCACAATGTCTTCAATCTTAAGCTTGTCTGATTCTTCATACCTATCATAGTATTTATCAATTATGACCAATTTACCTTGTTCTAATGCTCTCTTCTCTAACATCTTCAAGTTAGGTTTCCATATGTGTTTTTCTTCTTTCTTCTCTTCTCTTATTGTGCTCTGCTCTTTAGGCGATGTTTGCATGCTTGATCTAGTAACTCTAGAAGTAATGTTCTCTGCTTGTGTTGTTTGCTGTTGTGGAGGAGGTGGATTGTCTACCATAACTACCTAAGGAGTGGGAGGGGATACAATACTTCCACTTGCTGGTCCAAGAGATCTTTCTGTCATCTTCTTTTTCACTTGTTTCAGTTCTTCTTTTGTCAACCTAGCTTTTGCACCGCATTCATGTACAAGATTCTCAATCTTTCTCTTCCTCAGACCTCTAGTCTATTCTTCTCTCACCTTTACTGACTTCTCCTCATATGTTCCCCATCTTTCCTATGATGTATCAATTTTTTATGCAAGGACATGTTCTACTTGCATGGTAAGTACCTCAGAACTTAATTCATAACCCATGGGATAACACCATTTCTTTATGGGTATGACTGCTTCAAAACATACACAATCAGTTTCAACCATGAAATAGATTATATCTTTGTATTTTTCAACAATGTCCTCATGTATCCTGTATCTGGTTTTCATCTGTCTCTGTAGGATTTTGATCATAGCAAACAATTCTCCATCAACCCAAGTAGCATTTTGTCTCTTGTAACTCTGCAAAATTAGAATACCAGTAGGTATCCTAGATTTCCAACCACTAGGATGTAAGCTAGGAAATTTGTGTTCAATATGAATAAACATATGCATCAACAATGAACCAAATATGAAGGTCTTAGTTCTGTCCTTCTTCACTAGCTTCACATTCTCAAGGAATTGTTGTGCCAAAACTTCGCATAGGTTATATTTTACATTCTCCTTCACCATTCTCCATGCCATCATGATTACTCCAGAAGATACTGAGTCATGTCTACTACTGTAATAGATTTTGTACCCAAGTATCATAGCAATCAATCTCACATCTTGCTGAAAGATGTCGTTCACTGTCATTTCCCGTCTGTCCCATTTGGAATGAGTTAGTGTTTCAACTTCTTTCTTTACATATTTCTCTGTAATAGGGATGAATCCAACGTTTTTTAGTCCAATGATTTCATGGATTAGGTCACTACAAATCTTCACAGGTTGCTCACCTATCCAAATAAACTGATCATAAACCCTACTTAATAGTATCTTAAACCAATCATCTTCATCGAATTCGCATAAGTCCAGAATTTTCATTATGCTTAGCTGATCAATGTGTTTGTATTCTTCTCTCATGATTCCATTATCAGTCATATACTCCATCTCAGTTGATATATCATCAATTCCCAGTATATCATACTTACAATGTATGTAAGCCCTAATATCTTCTACGTGTAATATGCCATACGAGGTTTGGGAAAATGCTCCCTCTGGATCCTCTTCACATGACTTGAATGGATGTTTCTTAAATTTATACCTAGGTCGATCTATAATATTGAAAATAATAGGTGCATCCATAGCTAGATGATGTAAATACCTTTCTTCCGCTGAATTCTGAGCTTATCCTTCAATCGATCACGCACGACCAATGTAGAATGGTCTAAATTTCTCTTCTCTCTAATCTCCTTAGCTCTCTTTTCATAAAATGGTAAAGAGATGGGTCATCAAATGGTGCTTTATACAAGTTTAAGTCATAAATTTCACTTTTATTCAAAACTGTCCAGTCGGTTGTAATATCTCGCGAACAAAATATATTCACCGGCTGATGTTGCGCTCTTAGATGTACATTTCATGATGTCGGCCAAGCTTATACCCAAGATCTCTCAAGCGCAATCCATGAATTTCAGGGAAGGATATATTCTAATGTTTGTATCCAATTCTCCCCCTAAGGCCATGATCGGCCAATTAGGTCGATCCTATTTTTCTAGTATCAGGCGAAGATCCAGTAGCATCTAATGACTCTCCCTAAACTGATGTCTCACTTGTTTCTTTGATCTTCCATATCTTACCACTGTTGCTATCTTCTGCCTTCTTAAAACAAATTTCAAAATCATTCTTTAAATCTGCAGCACTCTTGCCAGTATCATTTGCATTCTTTTGTGAATTCATAGGAGGTGGTACTCTTCTGTTATCTAATCCATTATACCTGCAAAACTTTTCTATATGTCTTGGATTATTGCATTTGTAACATATAGGATGTCTTCTTTCCTGATTAACTTGGAGCTTACAGTACTTCATAATGTGTCCAATGTTATTACATTTGTAGCATGTGGGTTTCACTATAGATTCTCTTCCATTGTCTTGTCTATATCCTGATTGATTAGGTTTTCTACATTCTACTTTCTTGTGCCCATATCCATTACAGTTAAAAAAAATCCAATTTTTTTTCTAAAAGGGGCATTTCCTCTGCAGTCTCTCTTCATGTGTCCAAATCTGTTGCAACCAAAGCATCTACCTCTGAAGGGTCTGATATGCTCTTTAGGTTCTTTAATAGAAGGTTTCTCAACATCAATCTTCTCATTTGATTTCTCTTCCTGATTCTTTGAACATTCAACTTCATTGAAGCCAATACCAATCATATCACCTTTAGGTTTCTGTTTATCTCTCTATTCATCAATCAAATCACTGCTGGTGTGAAGTTTCTCAATGTGTTTCTTTGCTTCAACAAGTTCACCTTTTATAATTTGATTGTATTTTTCCATTTCCAGATGCTTATTATTGTAGTTGTCAGCCTCATTATTCATTTGATCTAATGCACTGTTTAAAGCTTCTTCAACTTTCTTCTTAGCATCATTCTGTTCCTGTATTTCTTTAGCCATAGTCTCATTTTTGAGTTTCAGAGTTTCATTCTCTTATTTTAGTTGCTTCACCTGATCTGATCTGTCTTCATCTTAATCCTCTTTTATCTGAACCATAAGATCTTGTCTTTGATTTTTGGAAAGCTCAATTTGTTCTTTGAGTTTCTTTATAAATTTCTTATCTCTTCGCATGTTGAATCTCAACTCTCCATTTTCTATTTTTGCTTTGTCAAGGTCTTCAAGTGCAACATCAAAGTTTTCTTGCAAACTGTCCAAATCCATTTTGATCTCCCTCAAGTTGTTAGACTTTCTCTCCAAGGGCAAAAATCTCTGATACCAATTGCTAGGATTGGATAATACTGAGAGGGGGAGGGGTTGAATTAGTATTATAGTACTTAATCAAATTCTTTAACCATTTAAATATTAACCATAAACTTGAAGTAAAGAAAAGAACATAAGAAAATAACACAGTACTCATAACACCATATTTTGTTTTCGAGGAAACCCTGGCCAAGGGAAAACCCCAGTGGGGATGGTACCCACAAGCATGTACTATAATATAATGTCCCTGTTAGGAGCTGAATATTACATAGCACATTTCCTTGTTAAAGGAATTACAACGCTGTTAAAGGTTCACAACACCCTGTTAGGGGTCAACTCTTACAAGATAATTCAGGTTACAAAGTGTTCTCATTCATGAACAAAACAAGCAACAATGGTGCTTAGATAGTCCCTTTATAGTTCTTCAACGATCTCTGTCATTCTCTGCTCTGCTATTTTCTCAATCATTCATCCAACTCACCACAATTATCAACCAACCAACATCTATCTTTATCAAAAAGATCTTACATATATATCTCACAACTTTGCAAAGTCGGCTCCCAATATGAATATTACAAATATTACAAAGTTGACCTTCAATACAAAATACGTTTAATATAGTAAATATCAAATGCATAGTCATCTCTCTTGCATATTCAATGTGGAGGTTATCAACAACCAAAATACAACTTTGATTCTCTGGAGTCCAAGTTATACTCCCTCAATCTTCGCTACTGTCCAACTGCTATGTATCGCTATTCTGCTGCAGTTTGTCTTAATTCAATTATTTCTAACTCATCGTATAATTAACCAAAACCAAATTGATCTTAGGTGGAGGTCATACATACCCCATACTGTCTTCCTCTAAGCTCACTTTCCCTAAATCATCGATCTCAAACTTCGACATCCAAAACACTTATGTATCTCTATTTCTATACTTAGTCAATTTTTGAATCATCAAAACTTATCTTTACAGGAATCGATCTGAAACCCAGATGTGTGCCATAAATGAAAACCAAAAAGTCAATCACATTACATAAAATTGATCACTTTCCAACATCTTTTTTTCTCTTCATTACTCTTCTTGGTCACTCTGTCTGGTCAATGCTTCAGATATGCAAAACATGCATATACTTCTGATCTCTTCTCTTCACATTCACATCCAAAAATACATACTTTCGCACTTACACACACAGATTAGGGTTTGAAGCATCCCATATATAGATCATCTAGATCAAGATCAATGATCTAGATCTATCATCTTTTGTCGCTTAGGCATCCCTAATTTTGATTAGTTGCATGGCTTTCATAGGGATCCATGATCATTAAAAATTTCCCGTGATTAATGCATTAAATATCTATTCATGATCATTAAATGCTCCATAGAAGTCGGCCAAAATGGTTTACCTTGGTGTTTGTGCCATTCCAAACACATATACAAAAAAATGTTTTACTCGACATAGCCAAACACTGGTGTTGGGTCAATACTATTTCGCTTGGCATAACTATATGTTGTCGCTCGACACTAACTCTTTTATGCAACTAGGAAACCATTCTTCTCAACATCTATTGAGTACTCGAAAAACTCTGACTCGCTCGACAGTAACTAATGCTCGGTCTCGGCCTTAGTGGGAAGGCTCGGTCATAGTGATGAGAAAACAACTTGCCTTGATTATGGCTAAGTGTGGGATACTAATAGACAACAAAAATTAGAGATCAACAATCTCCCCCTTTTTCATTAGTGGCAGAAACACTTTGTCATGACACTTCAGTCCTTTACAAAAAAAAATAGTACTCAAAATAGACTTAGAACTCAGAATTCCCCCTAGGATTTTGACTCGGTCTTTCTCCATAAAGACTTCACTACCTATACAACATATGTACATAAATACTTACATTTCCCCTGTTGAATCTTATGACATTTCCCCCTTGTTTTTGTCACTCTTGTTACTTTGATCTGCTGGGGTCATTTGGGTCAAACCATACTTATCCAAAAATGGTTTATGGGTCTGTAGTATCATTGCTAATACATTATCCCAACTTGGCCTTACAGATTTCAAAACTTGAAATTTGATTTCTTGCTCGGCAACTAGATCAATCACACTCTCTGCAATGTTCAAAGGTGGATCTTTCTATGCTAGTTCCTTTGCTACTTTAACCTCTTTCTGCATAACCTCCAAATGAGGTATTAACATTGTCTGAATTGAAATCAATTTCACCCTTATTCTTCCATCATTATCCATAAGCTCAGCTAGTCTCCCTTGGACATGTGTCAACCTGTTAAAATGAAAAGAGATTGAAATTGCATCCATGCTCAGTGACTGTCATGTTGAATTTAAATCTATTTGTAGCTTCTGAATAAGTTGTTGATTCTCCTTTGTAAAGAATTCAGTATCACATAGTTGTTTGTACAAAGAGAGAACAATCTCTATCACTTCTTCTAAGTTTCTTACCAGATCAGAAAGTGCAACCTGCTTCTCGGTAAGCTTTGCTACAACTTTCTTGAGTACCTTGGTCTCAAATTTTCTCTCAGATCGTTGCAAGAATTTCTCATTTGCATCTATGTCATTAGTGTTCACCTTCTAATTAATATGAACAAGTTGTTCCAAGATAGGTGCCTACTCATTTAGGTCTTGAAATTCAAATGTATCAACAAAGATTTCTTTTATTTCATGCAGTACTTGCTTCTGTTGATGTTCTCATTTCAATTCTTCTTGCTTCCTCTTCTCGTTCAATAAGTCCTGCAAGATTAGCATCTGCTCGTAAGATAAGTTATCAGCATCCCATTTTAGAATGACTATAACTTTGTCAAATATAACTTCAGAGCTCTTATCCTTCTTCTTTTATGATTTGTTCTTCATTGGCTCTGATGAGCTGCTACTTATTTTGTGTTCAACTTTCAAAATACTAGTATCACCATTGATTGATACTATCTCCTTCTAAGTATTAAGTATCTTCTCAGCAGATGTATGATCATTCTTAACTTCTGTAAATACCAGAGGAGTAACATTAGGTAATTGTTCCAATGCTTGAATGACCTATTCCTACTTAGGTTCTTGTTTCTCCTCGGTCTCAAGAGTCTTGGTCACCTCTGTGACTTCTTCAATTGATTTGGAGATATCTAATGCAGACTTATCTACTTGTTCTTTTTTGCTTTTATCTCCCTCTGCATTGTCTTCAAGGTTGGCCTTAGTAGGTGAATCTAGAATTTTGAGTGCTTCTTTTCCCTGTTCCTCAGCATTCAAACCTTGTGTTACCTCATCAACTGTTAAGTCCTCAATGTGTTCTTCCTCAACCTTATCTTTCTCCTCATCTTCAAAATCTTCCTTCAACTCATCCTCAACAATGTCTATCATTTCATCTTCAATATCATCATGTGTCTTATCCTCAGTATTAACTGGATCGTCAGTGTCTTCTTTTTTGTCAAGCTCAACTTGTTTAGATGTGCCTTCATATTTATTCTTGTCAACTACTAATCCAAAGATAATCTTCCATATCCTTTGGGTTTTCTGCACAAAACCTTCTATATCATTCTTCAGTATATATTAGGCTCTCAATTTAGGAATGAATCTATTCCTATCTTGATCCATAAAATTTTCTTTCCGCTTCTTTGTTAACCCAGACATAATTTGAGCTAATGCTCCTCGGATTTGTCTTTCTGTCAAAATGACATGCTTCCATCTCTCATCAATTTTTTTTTCTAGTTCATTAAGGAATAGGTTCCCAATCTTCAAAGGTGTCATCTTATACGATACTAACATGTCCATCATAGATTCTTCTATCTTAGCCTTATAAGTTTTGCTTAATTTCTCAAACTTAATAAACTTGAAACCTGACAAACCTACTGAATTATGGATGTTGTGACAAATTGCATCAACATTAGAAGGATGTCTTTATGTTGAAACTTTGAACTTGATGATGTCCTCGGTTTCTGTCAGTTCTTCATCTTCTTCATGTTTACCCATAACATATTTTATCCATGGCCTCCTCTTAGGGTGGCTCAGCTCAGATTCAGTTTGAACTTGTTTTATCTTCCCTGAACTTACCCCTTCAACATCCTTTACCAACTTATTCTTTGGTGGCTTGACATATATAGTAACTCTTGATGCCCTGGTTCTCGGTCGAGATGTGGTAGGAGTTGATTTGTGAACTCCTCTTCTTGATTGGATCAACCACCATAAATTTCTTGCCCTTTTTTTCCACTTTCACATCATCATCACTTTCTTCAGAATCACTAGATTTGTCCTCTCCTTGATCTGTTGTGATCTTTACTGGTGCATCTTCCTCTTCTTCTTCTCCTAGAATCTTCTTAAGATTCTTCACAATTTTCTTTCTCTTCCTCTCCATTATTGCAGCCTTCAAATTTGAAGTTATCTTTGATTTAGCTTCATCATAGTTTCCAAATCTCTTGGCCTTTCTATCAATTTCCTCTACAAGTAGAGCTGTGATAGCTGTAGATATTTCATCTATGTTTACTTCATAGGGTAATGGCTTTAGCCATGCTACCCTTGGTATTATAGCTTACACATAGGTGTTATCAGTATCAACTAGAAATAAAACATCATTATAATGTTTCTCCACTAGTGATACCGGGAATCTGCTCTTTAGTCTCATCTTTTTCTTGAACTCCAAAAAATAATTACCCATTATAGTATCAAAATTCTCTCCTAACTGCTGAATGAATTCAGTAATCTGACCTATTATTGGTCGGTCTTGACTCTATACAACATCTCCAATAGTAGGAAAAGTTTTATGTACATATAAAAATATACAAACGAGTAAGGAACCAAACTTACACATAGATTTCTTTGCCTTCCTAATTGTTGATATGTTCTCGGCAAGTTGAGTCATCTGTAACTCGGCAAGATCATAAGTATGATCCTTCTTCACTATTTTCCATGCCTGATCAACTGCTACACATGGGACACTATCCAATCTTCTGCATTGATAGAATTTGTGTGCAGTGACTCTGACTCTGAAATCAATTTCTGGATCAGTGATTGTAGAAATTGTCATTCCTCGTTTGTTCCACTCGGCCAAAGTGAACTTTTCAATATCCTCCTTTTTCTGACAGCACATAGTACACTTCCCTTGCACAATGGGATAGCCAATAACTTGGTGAATAATGTCTTTGGTTATCTTTACTGGTCCATTTTCCAACCATAGACACATATCATGTCTTCTGCTCAACACAATCCTGATCCATTCGACCTTAAATTCATGTGGGAAGTCTAGGGCACAGACTAACCCTTTCTCGACAATATGTTGATGATCAGCCTTTAAAACTCCATTTACATATAATTTATCATAAGCTTCCCTCAATTCAAAATCTCCAACTTATCCAACTTTGCACATATAACATGCTCACACACCATGGATCATGAGTACCTTAGGTGGAATTGATGACAGGGCTCCCGTAAAATCTCCCTTCATCGCAGTTTCAAGAATGGATTAGAAATTTGGCGGTGCACACGCATCTCTACTAACCAACTGACCATTTATCATTGCCTTGTCTTATCTTTTCATGCCAACAGATGAACTAGCTGCCATCTCTACAAGTTAGGGTTCACGAAGCAGACTCTGGGTAACTTGACAAGAACGAGTCTTTAACCTTCTCAACACTTGCCGACGATACACAGGTGAAATCTCTTCAAACTCTGCTCAAATTACTATTGAATTGCCTTAAGAATTCTCTGCAAACTCTAATCATTGTGTGGAATGAAAAATGAATGCCTAAATTGATTATATACCCTCAAACGGTCAGATTAGGTCTTCAATAAATGCTTCGTGTAGTGGTAGGTAGATAACAGCTGTCCTCGCTCCTTGATAAAATAGCTCGGTTATCACACACCACTCAGTCATAACAGCGACTCGGTCACTAATGAAACTTGGTCGACATATCAGCTCAGTTCGTATGGAAGCTCGACATATGCTGATACTGATGCTCGACATCAAATATTCATTACAATTATTTTGCTCGGTTCTTGTCTTAGATCTGTCCTAATGCATCTTAACTTATGCAGATATGGACTATAATACATCTTATGTTAGGATCTGGTATAAAATATGACATTTGAGAAAATAGTTCCTTACATACCTTTTTGCTTAATTGGAAGTAATGAGATCGCTTGATCCATTGGATTGGGTGATCTCGGCTTCACTGGGTCCACTACTTCTCGCTTCTTATTTCTTTCTCCATGTCAAATTCATCGGATTCTTTATCTACTCAACAGTAGGTGTCGGGGATCTGGTCTTGCAATCTCTCTTGGTATGACCGATCTTTTGACAACTATAGCAGACCATACTTCCATTCATCCAACTTTTGGATTTACCTCTAAAGTGTGTACTTATACAATTCTCTACAACATGACCATAGTCATTCCAATAATGACAATTGTGCCTTTTATTTTAATCCCAATTGAATGTGTTACCTTTCCTCGGTGTATTGCCTTGTTTCTTGGATGTCCATTTGGATCTTTCACTGGATCTGCAATCTTGGGTTCTATGACCAAATTTCTGACAATTGTAGCAATGTGCTTGAAATCTAGGTGAATTAGGTGTATTGCTAGTCTTTGACCTGCATTCATGTGCCTGATGTCCATGCTTCTTACTGTTAAAATAGTATCCACTAAATTTAGGTTTAGGATTTGACTTACTATTCTTGCTTCGACATATGTTTCCTGTGTGACCTATTTTTCCACAATGATAACATGTAGGCTTGTTGTTCTTCGGCTTTTCATTTCTTAGTTCTCTACTCTTTGATGATTCTCCTTCTTTAGTGGAAGACTGGTGCTCGATATTTCCAAGTCCAGAAGTGTCACTATTCCTTCTTGGTGATCTCATTAGTTCCTCAAAGTATCTCAATGCTTCATTTGGCTTGTTTATCCTCTCAATGAGTTCTCTTTCAAATCTCAACTAATTTTTCAGTTGATTGTTCTCAAATCTCATATATGTGATTTTAATTTCTTTTATGTTTATCTATTGATTTGCAAATAACAGTTGGTTGACCATGTCCAACTGATTGTTTGTGAGCTTTTGCACATCACTATTCCTTTCATCAAGTCTGGTAGTCATATGTCTTTTGTCTTCTTCTACCATTGTCTTATCTTCCTCAACTTTCTTCTTATGATCAATCAACTCACATACAATGAAAACTTTAGTGGCGACTATTCACCATTTGGCGAATGTCGCATGTCGGCGACCCCGAAATTGGCAAATATTTTTCACATATTGGATTGACCCTATCACCTGACAATTATTAATATTGGGTCCAAATCCCGGGTCCATCGCCCATCGATTTATTTAATTTTTTCATTTCTTACACATTATCGCCAATGAAATATAAATTTTGGTCCCCATAAATTTAAAACATTCGCCTATAATTTCTAAGCGACCCCAAATTGACGGCCTATATTCGCCTGGCATTTTACGGACGTGTGTCTCTAACCAACGTAATTTAGCCAACTTTATTAATCATGTGAAGGTATTGGACGACCCATAATCACCTCGAAAATAATAAAAGACGTGTTGGGTGATCTCACAATAGTGTGTCCCACTTTTCGGGATGAAGAATTTTAGAATTTCAAAAAAAATTCTTTTTTGATGGCTTTGTGCGAAGTACCCTCTTCGCACGAAGTGGTTAACAGGCTTCGCACAAACTATATAAAATGGGGGGTTCGCTCGAACTAGACTCAATTTGAGCAAACCATGTGAATCAACAAAGAACAAGCAATTTGGGGCAAATTTTCATTGGTGGGTTTTCTCGAACCCCCTCAGAGCCCTTCGCGCGAAGGGCCCTAAAATGAAAATTTCCACTGAGAAAACAAAAACCTCCTAAAAATTATCCTTTCAAGGCGTGGGACAAGGACCAAATCAAATGTTTTTCTAAAACAAATGATGCCAAATGATGCGATTCGGAACAAGCTTTCTATTGAATATAATTTTAATATATATTGAGTTCGTTATCACTTTCAAATATTACTTTAACTAAACATAGGTTGTTTGGCGATTCAACAACCTGTCTCTTCAAGGATTTGGGAAAAATAGTAAATTACAAAAAAAAAATTATAAAAAATATGTAGGAAAAGTGTATTTGTGTTACCTTTCTATATTAAAAAAAAAATTTGAATTTTGATATATACATTTCAAGTTACAGTGATCAAAGTGACCTTATGTCTAAATTACAGTTACTGTCACTTTAAAACTTAATAAACTATGAAATATTGACCCAAAATGAATGAAACCAATTACATCCTCTAGATATTGAAGTTACAAATATAATTTCGAAAGAATTACATCATTATCATATTTTAAAAAAAAGTTATGCTGATCAAAGTGAAAGTCACTTATTAAAATCACAATTTTTTCACACAAACCACTTTTCGAAGGAGAAGGAAAAATAAATTTTAATGAATTTTTTTTTTTTTTTTTAAATTATATTTAGAAACTAGAAAGAAAATTCTAAAAGACCCTAGTTTATATCATCTTCAAATTCCTTATATTTTTGCAGAAATAGGTGTTCGAATATGAAGTTTTTTCTCAAAATGTTGATGTCTGTGTCAAAGTTGGCCAAAAAGTGGGACACACTATTGTGGGATCACCCTATTATAATTACGCGGGCTTCGCCAAATATTTGTATACCTAATACCTCCCGCCGAATTTTCTGAATAAGGGTTAGTATAAAAACATTCTGATATCTCTATATCTCTATATTTGATCGTAGCAAAGTTTCAGACTATTGAGTGCAACTGTATACTCAATACTGCACTGGCGAGTCGCGACTACATTGCTACATTTTAATTTGAGGAAAAGTTAAGTGATACTTATTCTATGAATATGTGATTTTGAGTTCATTTACATTATTTTAGAATAGGTTTGAAAAAATGGGGTTTCTTTTCCCTTTCGGCCTGAAATACACCGCACACCGTTGATCTGTGCTCATCCAACAGTCGCTGGCATTGTCGCACTATCGCGGGTCCCATTAACTTTTGGCTTGTCATTTGATGTCACTAGGATATGTGTGAGTGTCACTTAATCGTTTTAAATTAAAACTTCAACTTATTAGTTATTACATTTAATAAATGTTATTAAATGTTTAGTTTTACAATGTAGTCGGATTTATATTTTAATTCAATTATTTCTATCTTATAATCACACATCGATATAACACATTGGCAAATTAAAAATAGAAACTTGATCTGGACTGATAAAGAAAATTAATCATTTTCAAAATTCAGAATCTCAGTCTTCAGATTTAAAAAATGGAAGTACTAAATCTCAATCTTCCGATTTAAAAAATGGAAGTACTAATCTATCACTTAAGCATATACTTAAATGTCTAATACACAGGTAAAACAACTAATTAAAATATTGTAATCCCAGATAAGTCTAAGAATCATTTTTTGTACCCATAAAAATAAAATTGAAACAAACTTGGAAAATTATTATTATTTTTTTTTCAAAAAATTACATCGTACAGTAAAAACAAAAACCTACTAGGCAACTTCTTATTGGTTAAAAAAAAGTGAAACTTTGCATGTCCATTGTCAAAAAACTAGGGTAACAGGAATGGGTAAACTAGGGAATCAGGGATCTTCATCTTCCCTTTCATCTGAGTAGAATTTTCCAGAGAGGATAATCTCTGAGAATTCATCAAGCCATGTGTAGTCTGACTTGTCGAATTCATCAAGGTAAACCCATTTCCAGAGAAAATCCCTCCCAAGTCGTGCCCATTTTCTGTGTCGTTTTAGTTGCTCGTCATTGAGGTTCAACAGAAAGGGTTGTCTGGCCACATTTCTGCTCGGCACCAACAGCTTGTGTATATCTCTTGGCCAAGGGATCCCCACCCCTAATTCTGCAAAAATAACAACATTAACATCGTCCTTCAAGAATTTCTCTTTAAAAACCTTCCTCAACAGCATCAACATATCCACCTTCAGTCCTCCGAGGTCGAGGAGAGATGCAAAAAACTGGGACGTAATGTCCGTGTAGACGTGGTATCTGTCGACATTCTCAAGGAACTCTCGACCCAATAACATCAACACAACAAAATTTATAAAAGCGTGGCCACCAACCTCCCTACAAATGGAAGTGAGGATTTCTTCCGAGACATTGCCCAAAAAGGACGTCTGGTCATCTGGGGATGTGCATCTCAAATGGATTGGTGTATCCATCTTTAATTCTCGAAAGCCTAAAGACCTAAAAACCTAAACCTTAAAACCAGAGGCACAATTTCTACCACCGACAACTCTGACTCTTAACCTACCAAAAGAAAAATGAAGAAGAAAGAAGCTAGATTGTCTATAAATATCCCCGACCCCTTGATTGATAGTAGTGATCACAGATACTTAGCAATTAATAATTATTCTTTCTTTAATCATATTTAATGCAATTTCCATAAATGCATTATGCGTATTATGCGTGTGAGAAATTTAAATCGACTGTCCTTAATCTTTCATATTTAAATGTAAATCTTTCCCATAAATTTTCCCATTAATGCATGTGTACTATTGACAGTTAAAGAATATCACTAACAAGGCATTTATTTATTTTCAAGTTACGAGTTACAAGTTGTAGTTGCACTATCCACTGTCCACATTAAAAAATAACCAGTAGTAATCAACGATCATGGTTACGGTGCACTTTTTAAGGTTTGATACGTGTCATTATTCTGGTGACTTCCTGCAGAAGTTGGTTTCCTTCCGAAATTCAGATCGAAATTAAACTTCAACCATTGATCTAGGATGATCAAATGGTCTCAAATAATACATTTAACAATATCTAATTAGGTTATGTGTCCAATGTGTGATCAGTTATATTCGAAACAAATAAAAGTGATATTCGCTGTATGTTGCATTAATTACAATGTTGTGTCATTATTCGGGTGACTTCTTGGAAAACTCTGTTTCCTTCACGAAATTGGGCCAAAATTAAACTTCAGCCATTGATCTACGATAATCAAACGGTCTCAAATAAGACATTTAATATTAGTTGGCGTTGGCTCACATGACGCATTGACGAGTCCCATCTTTTGAAAATCGCCAAATAAAATATTTATTTTTCCCATAATTAACGATAGATTAGCCAATAAAATAAATATATTTTCAAATGACACATAAAAATCGCCAGCACAAATATTTTTTTTACCTTCACAAGAAAATAATCCGCCTCATATATTATATTTTTCCCCCACATTAATATATAATTCGCCACGATTTTATGGAATTTTCATTTGGCAGGGAAAAGATCGTCTACTCCTTTATATTATTTTCCTAATTTGAAAAAAAAATTCGCCATCATCAATAAAAATTTTCCCCTAAATTAATGTACGATTCGCCACGATTTTACACTTTTTCCTAGGAGGGGGTTTCTTAAAGTTATCCTTGCTCACATAGTGTTATTGATTGAGTTTCTTGTTCTATCTTCAGACTTTTGACTTGTTCTTTCAGTGTTTTTTATTCTCCAATAGATCTGCAATCGTTGCATTACTTTATTTTGGATCTCTATTGTCAAATAGACCTTCAATGTCTTCTTCTTTGTATTGAGTTTCTTTCATCTGAGTTACTAATTCCTTCCTAGCTTTTAAGGATTTCCTCAATTCTTCTCTTGTTGTCTCAAGCTGCTACAGTGCCAGCTGAATGTCAATATTCTTATTCTCAATGACCTTTACCAACTTATAAGCCTCCATTTCCAAGATCTTAACTCTCAAGTGGTTAGACTTCGTTTAAGAGAACCTGGCTCTAATACCAATTATTGGAAGTCTAATATGAGAAAGTAGTAACTGAGAGAGGGAGGGGAGGGGGGGGTAAATCAGATCTATAAAACTTATACCAATTTTAAACAAACTGATTCAACCATGTATTTATAAATATAAACTGAAATGTTGTAAAGATTTAACATCTAATCATTAACACATAACACAAATTTTGGTAACCCATAAACCCTTGAAGGTAAAATTGGGGTGGGGATGACACTCACAAATCTTCACTACTGCAGTAATAAAGTGTGCATGTTAGGGCTACAAAGTTTTGATCAATTATAATGATCTATCATGTGTGGGGTCTACCTTGTTAAGAGTTTACAGACTTATACAATCTACCTTGTTAAAGGATTTAAACTTACAACAAAGTAAGCACCCTGTTAAGAGATTTACAAAGGCTTGTTAGGACGACTCTGTTAAGAGATTTGCCCTGATTCACTTGTTAGAATCTATCAGTACATGATCCTTCGGTCTGCACTACAAATGTTGATAATGGATCTCCTCTTTCCAACTCTTAATTGATCTCTCAATCTGATTTATCTCTTTTCTTCTCTTCACTGCTCTGCTCGGTCACTCTGTCTGGTCAATGCTTCAGATATGCGAAACATGCATATACTTCTGATCTCTGTTGTTCATATCTATATCCAAACATATATACTTTTACACTTACACGTGCACATGGATTAGGGTTTGAAGCATCCCATATATAGATCATCCATATCAAGATCAACAATCTAGATCCATCATCTTTTTCCGCTTAGGCATCCCTAATTTTGATTGGTTGCATGGCTTGCATAGGGATCCATGATCATAAAAATAACCCATAATTAATGCAATAAATATCTGTGTATGATCATTAAATGCTCCATAGAAGTCATCCAAAATAGTTTACCTTGGTGTTTGTGCCATTCTAAATACATATACAAAAATTGTTTTACTCGACATAACCAAACACTGGTGCTCGATCAATATTGTCTTGCTCATCATAACTATATGTTTTTTTTCGACACTAACTCTTCTATGCAACTTGGAAATCATTCTGCTCGGCATCCATTGAGTACTTGGCGACCTCTGACTCGCTCAACAATTACTATTGCTCGGTCTCAACCTTAGTGGGATGGCTCAGTCGAAGTGATGACCAACCAACCTGCCTTGATTATGACCAAGTGCGGGACACTAATAAACAATAAAACTTAGAGATCAACAACCTTTTTGGAGGAAATGATGTAATGAGTAAAAAGTTCTCTAAGGAAATAGAAAATGAATTTGAGATGTCAATGATTGGTGAGATGAATTTTTTCCTTGGATTGCAAATTAATTAGAACAAGAGTGGTATTTTTTATTTCTCAGACAAAGTATCTTAAATAAATGTTGAAAAAGTTTGGAATGGAAGATTGTAAACCTGTTGGAACACCTATGGTTGTTGATCACAAGCTTACTACTACTGATGAATCTTAGAGACAAAGTACATATCTATGATTGGAGGCTTTTAATATCTGACTCAAACCAGACCAGATATTGCTAATGCAGTTGGAATTGTGGCAAGATATCAAGCAATCCTAAAGAGACACACCTTCCTGTTGTAAAAAGAATATTTAGATATCTGAAAGGAACGCTAGATTATGAATTATGGTATTAAAAATCTGATGATTTTGATTTACATTCTTATACTGATGTTGATTGGGCATGAAATATTGATCACAGAAAGAGTACAAGTGGTGGTGCATTCTTTCTTGGGAAATGATTGGTTTCTTGGTTAAGTAAAAAGAAGGATTTTATAGCTCAGCCTATTGTTGAATCTACGTATGTTTTTGCTGTTATAAATTGCACACAAATTGTTTGGATGAAGCAAACACTGAAAGACATTGGGATAAATTTTGATGAGCCGGTGGTTATCCATTGTGATAACACTAGCAAAGTGAATATGTTAAAGAATCCAGTAATGCATTCAAAGACTAAACATATTTCTATTAAGTATCATTTCTTGAGAGACAATGTAGCAGAGAAGGAGATTAGATTGGAGTATATCAGCATCAAGGAACAAATAGAAGATATATTTAAAAAACCTTTTCCAAAGGATGCCTTTGAGTATCTCAGAGGTATGCTTGGGGTGCGAGCCCCACCTTGTGAGAACTAAATTGATGTAGGAATGCATCAGTCCAGAGGCTTTTAGAGATATATCATTTTCTAGACTTGATGTATGGATCTACTCCTCAAGGAGAGTGATCGCATGAACATTATAGAACACATTTGGGTGATTTTGCACCTGGTTGTTGGAGGAATGAAGATTTGAAAAAGATACACCTTTCAAAAGGAATATGGTCTGAAGTAGAGTTATGGCACCATTTTCCATTATTGTCAAAGGGGGAGAGATTCTATGAGAAAATCCGTACTATTTTAAGGAGAGCTGTGTTGAGGATATTGAGAAGATTGTATTGAGAGAGTACTTTTGGGTTGATGGATTTTCCCATATGTTGCCATCAATTCCAAAGGGGGAGATTGTTGGAATTGGTTTATGATGTTTTTTTGGCATTCATGTTTTGTCACTAATGTCAACATATATTTCTATGGATGAAGATCAGACTCGTTATTACAGGGATGTGTTGTGATCTTATGTCTAAGGTCGCATGGCTTAATATAGTATATTGGATGAGTTATAAATGTTTTAGTGAAGATTGGGTACTAGACGGTGACAATTATCTGTGATAGAGTTAGTCTCTATACTTTGAGAATAACTTACGAGCGACGTGGATTCAGGTTATGTGAGCTTAAGGGATGGAAGAAGACATGTTAAGGAAAGTTGTTTATGTTTTGCGGGTCATAGGACTCTTGGTGATGTCAGCTGTGGGGTGTGTTATGGAGGAGACCTATTTGGAGTCAAATTCAAAGATGAAGCATATATTATGGATTGAGAGTGTGAATTACGGATCTCAGATTATATTTGATGAATTGTAATTGATGTTTACAAGTTATAGGTACTGTGTATATCTTAGCAAAGGGTTAAGTAATTATTTGTACATTGGGGAAGCTTAATTGGATGACCTAATTTTTTATTGTAATAGGGTATATATGAGAGATATTTTCTTGTTGGAAAGTGTGATTGTCGAAGATACAACGAAGTGTGGAAGCTACGAGCTTGTTTGTGCGAATTTTGCTGGATGTAGAGTAGAGGTTGTGAATATGTTACTTTATTGGAATTGACACGGCAAAGATAGTTTCTATCAGACAGTTCACTGGATTGTATATCTCATATACATTTGTATTTCGGGTTGTAAGTCCCAAGGGTGGATTTAACCTTCTTTAGGCAGTGAGCCCACTGTTACTCTTAACTCCTAACATGGTCTATCCTTTAACATAGACTGTGTACTATAGTGCATCAATAAGCTCCTAACAGGGCTAAATATTTTAACATGGATACTATACTTAGTACATCATTTGTGGGTTCTAATTCCCACTGGGGTTTTACCTTTAACATGGTTTCCTCAACAATAAAGGATTGTGTTATTGTGTTGGAATTTACTGTGTTATCATTTGGATTAAAGTTTTGATGTTTAAAGTTTAATTTTTAATAATATGTCTCACAACTGATTCACCCCCCTCTCAGTTGTGTTGGTGGACTATTATTCCAAACATTCCCCATATCCCGAGGATGATTCTTTTTAGCAGCATTTCTCCACTCATCCATTTTTTCATGAATTCCATTATGCTTAGCTTCCAGCTTTCTATATTTCAAGTTCAACATTTTGATTTCCTGGAAACACCATTTATTAAACCTAAAGGAATATAGAGCCTTCACTTTAGAATTTTGTAATGCACCAAGGATAACCTCCTCTTTACCATTGAAATCATAAAAAAAAAGCTTAATTGAGGCTTCCCTAACCCTCTGGTTACTCACATCATCCATGTCCTCATCAGAATCCCCAAGGATTTCATGAGAAATGGGGACATCATGCCTAGTGCCCATCATAAATTGATCAAAATTGGGCACACCATCATTCTTGTCATTCTCATTTCTATCATAAATTTCCATAGTAGAAAAATGAAAAGCCTTGTCTACTAAATCCTCTAAATTCTTGGAGTCCTTGACAAGGTTCTCACCAGACATACCTTCAATGTTGGGGGGAGTCTTCTCTTATTACATAGTGACATTATCATCCTTTACCTTCCTCATCATGACCTGTATTCTCCATCTCCCAACCCTGGTATCGACCTCCTCCTGGACTTTGTTCTTAGCAACTTGCTCCTCTTTATTCCCAGTGTTCTCCATTTCAATCCCTTTAGCCTCCATATCATCCTGGGCCTCATTATCCTTGTCGGAGTCTTTAGTAGCTTCCTCCTTGATAGGGCTTGGAAGTTTATCACCAACAAAGTCCCCATCATCAGTGGAGTCTTCCATCTCAAAATCACCCTCATCACTACTAGCTTTAGAAGTAGACTCCCTCTTAGTAGCACTTGACCCATATTTCTTCGCGCTACCCTCAATTTTATCCACAACCTTCCTTTTGCCTTTACCTAGAACAGGGGATTTGTTTAAGGGACCAGGGATATTGTCCCTAATGTGCTCATAAATCTATAATTTAACACCCTCATGTATAAATGACTTCGTCGCCTTCTTTTTATGTCTAATAATACTTTTAAACAATGAACTATGCATATAGTAAGGGATTTTCACCAAATTTTTATACCTGAAATGATCCATAAGCACAAAGTGGTGCGACTGAGCCATCGTGAAGTGCCCATCCAGAGTAATATACTCCATGATCACCATCAACACATTGCACCACACCTCCTTAATCTTGTTTACATTAATGAAGCCATTAGCCTTAGCGTCAATGAAATCACCTTTTTCCTTCTCAGATTTTGGAAACTTCTTTGCTACCATGTCTGCAGTCTTGCAGTTTCTATAGAAGTTCAAACCCTTGTTGCGAAAACCAGTGACCTTGGCAATTAGCTCGACAGAGAGAACCACCATCTTCCCATCCATAGTCACTGAACCATTATGCCATCCATAAAAAAACCTCCGTGTAATAGTTTTGTCAAACCCATGGAGCTTTTCCAAATAGGAGGTAATTCCTCCTTTTTTCAACTTGCGCCACTCCATAGCCATCTCCTCCACCTTTATCTTACGACATTTGTTAGGCTCTTCCCTTTTCAAATCCCCTCCCATTCCTTTTCAGCTTTAGAGAAATTTTCCTCTTCTCAAACACAAACTTACAAATGTTCAAACAATCACCTTCAAACAAATGGAGAAAAACACATAAGACTACCCAGAAAATGTGTGAGAGGAGAGTGTCATTAATTATGTTTCCATCATGACACATTTTCCAATTACCTCCTACGTGAGTCGTAGTACTCAGACTGTTAATCCTGATTAAAAAGTAAGTTGCCTTCCTTACAAACTATATTACCTTCGACACTTCGAGTTCCACAAGACTCAGCTAGGTTCATCTATATCACATCTACTTAACCCAATTACTCAACACAAGTTATTAGTAGATGTAAAATTGTGGCTATCTCTCAAAAGACTGAACTCATTCTGAGAACTCAAGAAATAACTTATACTAAAGAAAACAAAACAGAGTTCATAATTTAAATATGCTCACCAACTGAAATTGCCTATTATTCATGACCAATGCTTATTCTAAGGGCTACATTGTCACTGAATATAACACATGTTAGACAACATGATCAATCACACACAACATTGAGATCTAAAAAACATATATGCCTGACATACAAATTCTTCGCATATATTAAACACCATCATCAAATTTGTATTTAATTTCAAATTTCACAGTAATCATCTTTAGCATATTTAATTCCTTCCTTGAAAGAAAGCAAAAGATTAAAAAAAAAACTCACATCTTCCATACAGATAGATGAATTGAAAATATTCCTTGAATATATATTTGATTAATATAAAAGTTTAAATCACATACAAAGACAATACTATAAGATAATTCATGATTCCAATTATTCATTAGCTATCAAGTCATAGCTCCTACATTGATTAGACAAAAACCATACGACTCATACCCTATTTTATATTACTTATCCTTCGAAACAAAACAACTTAGGAGTCCCTATCTGATCTTGGAATCCCTTTTTTAACACAAGGGATGTAACAAGCTTCAGATCACTTGATCAAATTAGATTTCGGCTAAAGACTATATTCCCTCCAAAATGGTACAATAAGACAAATAAACCTGAGGGAATTCCAAAACAACTGCTCGTAAAGAAATAAAAAATTGTTGAAGCTGCAACAACAAAATCCTCAGCTTTTTGATGATGTGGATGGAGATGACAAACTAGATAGTCAGGTGGAACATGAACAAAGGCTAAGTCATTTCTTCATTCTCTGGATCAGTTAAACTTTGAAGCACATAGGAAACCCATAGCTTATCTCCAGCAAAGGTAAGGTATCCACCTATTTGTAAATTATCAACAAAATTTTGCACTGTCACAAAACAAAAGCATCAAGCATAAGATAAAAATGAAAGAACCATTTTCCCCTTATTGATTTTGAACCTTCTTTCCTTTGGAAAATATCTCCCATATGTTAACCTCCTTATCTATAGGCCAGTTAAAACCTTTCAATTCTTTAAGCTAACTCACTACCTTTGTCCACCCGACATCTGTTATTGCACAAGCATCTAATATAAAATTTAAAAAATCAACTTCAACTTTATACATTGCATCCAACATACCATTGAATTCAAAGAAGTCCACATCATTATAAATATTAAACATGGTCTCAATATTTTGAGAAATCAAATCAAGTTCTCAAATCCAATAATCAATGGACTTGACATTATTATTGTTGTCATAGATAGAAGGGATTAGTGGATGTCAACCATCAACAAATGATTGTAACTTCCCTTTAATTAATTTTCCCTTACCCTTTAAAAATGGTAATAGTGAATTCAACAAATTCACTTTATCTTTAGTTTCTTCTATGGCTGTAGGAATACCATCCCTATATAACAAAGCTATTGCCAATTTCCCCATCAACATGTTTCTATTTGACCATTGTATCAATAAATTAAGGATCTAAGAAAAAAATAGTCTCATCACAAAAATTCTATTTGAATTGATGATATTTAATGTCCATGAACAATACCCAACTTTATCATAATTATGGTGATATGATGTTCCATAACTTGCATCAAAATAGAGACACCTTTCTTTTGCACTGCCTCCCTCAAACTCTCGATTCTGCCTACATATTCTTCTAATTCAAATTTCACATCATTAGGTATAGACTTTTTACTTGAAACAGGTTGGTTATTAATTTGTTGAGCTGAAGAAATAGAAGGAGGTTGTGAAGTATACCTTTCTAGTTCTTTTGTTAGGTCAACATTTTCAATCAAAGCATCTTTATACTTCTTAGCTAAGGCAATAATATCAAGACATATGTCATAATTTTTATTCTCCATATCCTCAACATTTTCTTTGTTTAGAATTGAAACACGAGTAAGAAAATTAGCAACCTCCACCGCAGAAGTATTTTGGACAGTTTTAACTATTAACTCTCCCCTTTTCTCTTCTCCTATATTTATCATGTGGGGATTATGAGTGGAAGGAGACAAAGACCAAATTGCCAATGTTTTTGACTTAGGATCAAATCCCGATCCTCTTAAGAACTCACCAAATTCATACTCAAACTTAAAAAAAGGGTCATTTTGCTTTCTAACTTGATCAATAAGGAAGGTAGACTGTAAATCCCAAGCAGGAAGTAAAAGCATACCATTATTCATGACCAATGTTCTGGCCTTTTCCACTATTAATTGCATATAATCTGAATCAAATTGCTCCAGTGCAGTTAGTACTTGTTGGTCAGAGATGGTACCTTACTCATTTAAGTCCATTTTTTTTTTCAATTCCCTTCCTTTCCATTTAACAAGAAAAATTTTAAACTCATCATGAAGGCATCATCACTCACAAAGTTTTGAGCCTACTTCTCTATCATCAATAATCTTACCCAACGGAAAATTATAACCTTCTTCTGATTTTTCCTTTCCTTTACCTTTTAGTTTCCTTTTCATTTCTCTAGTATATTTATCAACCCTACGAGTACCCACCTCTGCCACATCTTTGTGAGCATGCTCACCAATTGGTGTATCAATTCTAACTCTCTTTTTGTTGGTGGTTCTTGAACAATAGAGGCTCCAACACTAGAGGCCTCATCAGAATCAGAATCATTTTCAACACTAGAGGATTCATCTTGTGAAAGAACTTGTTGAACAAGATCTGCATACCCCTATGGTAATCTTGTCATGAGGGTATCATACTCCTTCAACATTTTCCCTATTCTTTTAGAAGGAGACAAATCAAGATAAAAACCAGTAAAGTTATGATCAAGTTCTCTCAACTTATCCTCACACATTACCAAACCAGTCCACTTACCTCTATGAGTTTGTGTTTCAGATTCCAAGGTAAGATTCCTCACTATATCTTCATCAACAAGTGGTTCATGCGAGGGAATTTCCACCCAACTGATCATTTTTCCAAATGTTGTTCTGATATATGATTCTGGATCACAAAATCTTGCAGGAGCTGTAACCATTCTGTATTATTTAAGGAAATTGTTAAGCTCCTCAAAATATTTCTTCCCTACTAAAAAATCCAAAACATTCCACAATCTGACAAGGAATGTGACTCTTTTCTTCTACTTCAAGTAATCCTTTTCAACTAAAAAAAATGCCACATGAATTCAATCACAACAATTCTGGGAGGTACAACTTGCCATCTCCTTGCTAAACTTATTTGGAGATTTTACAACTCTAAGGGAGAATGGACTATTATATGGAAGAATAAATACAATAAGGAGTGCCCTTATATGCAAAGTTTTCTTAGTTATGATGCCCTCCCTAGAGGGTCCTTTATCTGGAAAAATGTCTTGAGAAATAAAGAGTTTATAAGGGAGTCAAATGGAAAGTTGGGGATGACAGGAATGTCTAGTTTTGGGATGAAGAATGGCTCATGGATCACCCCTTAAAGGAGAGTCTTTAGTGGAATATTTTTATGGACCAAATTAAATTGAGGTTTGGTATCAAAGTAGTAGACTATTGGGAGCGAGATCACTGGATTGATTTATCTATTATAAATCAGTCCCTCAGCAATCTTAATGAAATCTTGAATTTTGTTACTTTAATTGAGGAAGAGGACAATCTTATCTATAAGTGTAATACTAATGGAATATTTTCTATCTCTTCTCTGTATCATCAAGACTATGAGAATCATACAGTGCCTTGTTGGGCCAATACTTGGATCAAGGGCCTTACTCCTAAGGTCAATGTTTTCTTTTGGATTATGCTCCAAAACAAGATCCCTACTACTGATAACTTGAGAAGGGGAATTACTATGGATAATATGTTTTATCTTTGCAAACAAGATGAGGAGTCTATTAACCATATGTTCATTCATTGCCCTTATGTGAACAAAATATGGGAAACATGCTTAAAGATGCTGAATGTGGATTGGATCTTCCCAGAGGACTTGGAAAGCCTTTTTAGCTCTTGGGTGTCACCTTCAAAGAATGATACTATGGATTATATCTATAAACTCATTTTACCTTACATATGTTGGGGTGTTTGGAAAGAAAGAAATGATAGAGTTTTTAGAAATAAGGCCTCGAATGAAAAGGTGGTTTTTCATAAGATCAAAAGAGTTATGTTGGAGAATCTTTATTTGAAGGGTAACCTGATTGAACCTTTAGAGGATGGGGATATTACTCTCTTTGAAAATTGAAAGATTAAAGGAAATATAAATTATTGTAAGGATTCATTGAGGAATGAAGCGAGATGTGATTGTCCTCCCCATGGCTGGATGAAAGTTAACTTTGATGGGGTTTCTAAAGGGAATCCAGGAGTGGCTGGTTGTGGAGTTGTTATCAGAGATGAGAATGGTCTTTGTAAAGGGGTGAGAGCGATACCTATTGGTGTTCAATCCAATCATGTTGCAGAGGTTAATGCTGCTCTCCATGGTTTGACTCTGGCTAAGGAGAAGATGTGCAAAAAAATATGGCTTGAAGGTGATCCTTTGAACATTATAAAATGTTTAAATAATGATTCTACCCCTTCATGGACTATATATAATGTTATGCATAAGGCTAATAACCTTATCAAGTCTTTTGAAGAATGCGTCATCATGCATAATTATAGAGAAACTAATGTTGTTTCCGACTGGGCTGCCAACGTGGCTTGTAAGGTGGATTTGATGACAAAATGGGATGACATTGATGATTTGTCTTTCAAGGTACAATCAATAATTGATAATGACCGCTCACAGAGCAGACAAAAGGTGCTTTAAATTGCCTTTTTAATGAATAGTTTTTATTGCAAAGTGATGTTTCATTATTCCTTTTTTGGTGTGAAGGACTATTATGTGACTTGTTCTTTATTTCACATGGATTCTGGGTATTGTATGAGAAGTGTTGTTTAGATCGAAGATCGAGGCTTCTCAGAGACAGTGTGAAGGAAAACCAGAGTGGTAAAAGGGGTGGTAGTAAGAAAAGGTTTGAACCTGTGAATTGCAAGGAATGGAAACAAAACAAGGAGGTATGAGGGATATTGAAGAAAGGTGGTGTTGCAGGTTTCATGGAGAGGCTACATGGAAGAAACCCTACCGTATCTAAGCATTTCTTCAAAACTTAGAAGAATGGAAAGGTGTTAGTGGGTAACCAGTATATGGAGGTTACGGAGGAGATCGTTGCTAAAGCTACAGGTATGAGTATGGAGGGGCTGAAATTCTACAGAGAGAAGTATTTTGGATAAGGCTCCGGAGAGGTTCCCGGATACAAAGATGGAAAGAAAGAGGTTGGTTAAGGTGAACACTTCCTACCAAAACCCGAAGCGTATATCTTGGCCTTGGAGGTTTGTCTTATATGTTGTTATTAACTACATTATGCTTGATGGTAGACCAGAGCTTATGGCCACCATTTCATGTTGCTTAACCATTTTAGACATGAAGAGAAAGTTAGTTTCCCTTTCTATATGTTGAGCTCTTTAGATTTTACTATTAAAAGCATTCATAAGGACCCTAAAGGGGATCACGCCTCACACCAGGGATTAATTATTTTGGTGTTCGATCTCCTGAAAGATAAAAAGGTGGAAAACCCCTTTCTTAAGGGTAGAGTTAGGGATGAAGATGATACTGAAGGGGATGATGATGATAAGCTGAATGATGAAGATATTGAAGATGACAAGGAGGAGATTTCCAAGGCGAAAAATACTAGAAATATTAAATTTAAGGGGTCTTCTTCTAAGAATAAGCAAGGCAAGAATGTTGTGGAAGATTCTGCAACGGATAAGGATACTGAAGAGGATGACTGTGAGGAAGCATGGGAAAATGATGGCGACAAAAGGAAAAGAGGGAATTTTAGTGGAAGTAGCAAAAATACTAAGAATATTAAAAAACCCCGTAAGAAGTATATTGTGATTTCTTCTGAGGAAGAAGAAGACTATGAGCAGATGAAGAGAAATGGGGAAAAGATTGGTGAGGGATTGGGGAAGATGAGCATTTGGATGGGCATTTAGGTAATTTGGGTGAGGACAAGAACACTCTACAGAGGGACAAGGTTAACTTGCAAGAAGCCAACCAGATTGCGGATTATATTGTGGAAAAAACTGATAAATACGGTCTTGGGACTAAGGTGACTCCTGAAAAGGAGATTGAAAAGGATAAAAGTGGGGATAGTGTTGTGAGTAAGGGTAAAAAATGACTTGTGGATTTTACCTGCACCCTGGGCAAGCTGATGGATGATGCCGGCATGGTCAAAGACCAAATGCGTACGATGGTGTGTGATATCAACCTCCCCAAGAAGATGAGCATAGGAGATAAACCGGTTTCTGAGTGCCTTGAGGAAATGAGGGATGTGGTCAGCAATGCAGATGCTTATGCAACCTTAGTTGATAAGGTTTTTAATCCTGAAAAAATCATGAAAGAGCTTGAGGCCAGGGTTACTGAAGGGGAATTTGAGGGTAGGCTTGTCACTTTGCATAACAGAGTGGAGAAATTAGAAGATACTATAAGGAAAAATTGGGGAGCAGAGCTTGTGCAACCTCAAAGCCTATACTGGTCATGCCTAGATCCTGGTCGACAAGATAGAGCATAATAAAGTAGAGAAGGAGGTGAAGAATCTGAAGGAGGCTATGGGACCTGGTAAGCGCACTTGAGCGAACACTAGGAAGATTGACACCAAAGAAGATAAAGAGCTCGGAAAAATGAAGGATGATGTTGATCGGATGCAAATTATGGTGGTCTAGGCTGAGGACCTTATGAAATGTATTTAGCTGTCTTTTTCTGTTGTCCTATCTTTTTGTGGTGTTGTCCTGTTATATTTCTCTAGTTGCAGCCTTTTGTATTTTGGTAGTTGTTGTATGTTTCTTTCATGCTTTTGTTCTTGGGTGTTGTGGTACAGACTCTTTTATTCTTTTAATGGTTTATCTTTAAGCTCCTTGTAAAAGGTTTCGGGTCCTTCAAAAACCTATTTTTACTTAATCAAAACAATTCTGGGAGGTACAAAAATTGGGAGGATGTGAGGTGGATAAGGACAGTCATGGACCATGAATGTTGTAAACTCATCAAAGAAGAAAAAATATCCCCAATTATGAGAGATGGGCCATTTTGGAATAATATGATAGGGCGTCAATATCTTCTAACCATAACATATAATCTTTCCCTCTTTACACCAAGTAAATCCATAATTGGAGACACGATCCAATTCTCAAAATAGATAAAGAAAGAAGAAGCATAACTCATATCCCAAACCCTATTCCATAATTGCACAAACAATGGCTCACCAAAATTATCCTCTTTTATTAAAATAAGTCTATGATCTACAGACTCAACATTGTAAAAGAGAATAAGATGACATAAAATTGAACAAAACTTAAAGTTTATTACTTTTGGATTCTTCTTTATTTCCACTAAAACCTCATGTAGAGCCTTAACCAAATATCCCACAAAATCATAGTCAGTGTTAACCTTAGGGTTTTGAATTGCCATGAACATCATCAAAAGGTCTTCTAGAACCTCGGTGTCACAATCAAAGCCTAAAACCTTACACAAACCATACACTGTGTAGGCAATATAATTATGAAAACACTTAAGATCAAATGACTCTTTCAAATTCTTTAGTATAGGAATGATTTTTCTATTAGGTCATCTAAGCATGTACCTGGGAATTACAGTTCATTTCAACACCTCCTTGTAAGCCTGATAATTTATTTTTTCTCTATCAAAATATATGTTTATGCATGTGGCTCTTGAAATATGAAATGCATCTGCCAAACTCCTATTTATGGAAATTAATGCTCTTTTGTCTTCCTTTCTGATTACCCTAGTGTCTAGACAGTATGCTTTGGCATATTCTCTGAGAAATTCAACATCTACAAAGACGTCTGGTACAATGAGCTTAGGTAAATTTAACTCCCAAGGATTTTACAGAGGTGGCCCCTTAACCCTATTGTTGAAAAATTTATTGAACAATGACCAGTCAGAGGATGGTGTCTAAGGGTTTCTACACATACTAAATGCATCCTTCCATTAAAATTCATTTGTAGACTAACTATTTATTGATCCAAGTAACAATTCTACAAATTCCAGCCAATAAAACTTAAATGGGGCTTTTGCAGAAGTACCAGAACTTATAGAAACATCTTGACTCATGACTGAAACAATGCACAGAACTAGAAGCGGTGAAAACAAATTTTTCCCTTAGAACATAGAAGAATTAGACCACTTACAATTTTGCCTTAACAATGAGCAAAATACCTCCTTTACAACAACCTGCATAATCGCTCGCTCTGCACCTCGCCTTTCTGAATGCAATTGGGTGACAAAAAATGATTGAAATCATGTATTTATGCAGACATTCTCGTTGCTTACCAGAGCCATCTCTTCAATATTAATTTGCATTCTTCAACTGTTACTCGCAACTAGTCGAGGTTCCTCTTATTTTATTTTTAATTTGGGTCATTGACTTGATTTGCATCATATACCAGAGGAAACAAATTCCACATCAGCAAAACTTATTTGTTCACACCCAGAAGGCACAATCTTATCCACGACCATTTTACATAAAGACATACTAACAGCTGCAAAGCTGCGGTAGCATGACAAATGAGACTTGCACATGACTTAGACCGCAAATTAGGACAATACGGAACAACAACTGACAAATTGACTCAAAGTACAAAAGAGAAAATAAAAGACTAAGTCCACATAAGCACAACAATTGCTGACAAAGACCGACCTGTATAAAAAAAATTGCATAGAAAACGAGGGAAAAGACCCTATAAGCAAACCAAAAGCATTTAAATTTGAAAATTGAAGCGACCAAGGACAAGGAAAAAGCATCAGGAAAGACAAACCTTCATGTTCTAACACCCCATCTACCCTTGGTTTTTCTAGCGGTTCCAAAATCGGATCAATATCCTTAATTCTAGAAATCTCATCCAATCTCGTCTAAAATGACAGGATAATATGGATAATATGATTCTAAGAGGATGTCTGGATTGGAGACCTTCCTTTGGCCTCTAATCATAAGTTCAAAGATCTTCATGATTTTGCTAGGATATTTTTTGGCATCTAGGTTGTTGACTATATATCTCATTCAAAGATTGGAGACCTTCCTTTGGCCTCTAATCATAAGTTCAAAGATCTTCATGATTTTGCTAGGATATTTTTTGGCATCTAGGTTGTTGACTATATATCTCATTCAAAGTGTTGGAAATATATTTCCTAATGCTGATAAAACCAGCCTAATTTGGTCAGAAGGCTACTGAATTACAAAGAAAGATAAAAGTTAGGATTCCTTTATTTCCTTGGGAGGACAAGTTTATCTAGAGGAAGACCAAAAGGGGGAGTTTTCTATGAAATCAATTTATGATTTGTTGTTGAAAGATGGTAACTCCCCAGGGTGTTAGAGAAAGTTTTGGAATCCACATTTTATCCTCAAAATTAACTTCTTTTGGTGGACGACCATGCATAAAAGAATTCTAATGCAAGATAACTTGATTAAAAGTGGATTCCAATTACCTAAAATGTATGCTCTCTGTAAGAAGGATGAGGAGACAAATCCTCATATTCTTCACTATCAATTTGCTTGGGATTATGGCATAAGGTATTAATAAAACTTGAAACACCATGGGTTGGAAATTGTACCATCCAACAATTTTTTTTTTGAATGGAGAGGACCTACTTTCAACCCTATGGTTCGATAGTTTTGGGAGCATACCACCACTTCCACACCCCCACCCCCATATTAGCTGGAGCCTATGGAAAGAAAGAAACAACACAATCTTTAGGTAGAAAGAAAGATTAATGAGAGATGTTTAGATCTTTCTAGAAATTACTTAAAGAGAATATGCCAATCACTACTTGGAAATGTCCTTCCTACCCCCCAACTTCCTTTGATGATAAGATGGCAAAAGTTTGGGACTTACCTAATGCTTATGCTAGGTTTAAAAGATCCAAAAGACTTGCAAGAAGAAACATGAAGTAGAAACCCTCAAACCCTGGTGGACACAAGCTCAATTATGATGGAGTTGCTAGAAGGGAAAAGGCATTGGTAGGTGGAGTTATTTGATCTTCCAATGGGGATATGTTGGCTACCTTTACTACTAACTTGAATGGTTCGACTAATAACTAGGTGGAGGGAATGACCCTATTGTGGGGAATTAAGTTTTCTCTCTCACTTGGTGTTAAGGCTCTAGATATAGAAGAGGATCCAAACTCATAGTAGAAGATGCTAAAGGCCTAATCAAGACTAATTGGTCCATAGATGGCATTATAGGGGATATCAGAAAACTCCTACTTGGCTTGGACTTATTTTTCATTGACAATTCCAGTAAGGAAGGCAATAAGGTCGTAGACACAATGACTGCTTTGGGCATTGAATTGGAAGACATCAAATGTTGGAAAAACATGGATAACATTCCTCCACATGTGAGAACTCTCCTAGAAGAAGAGAGCAAAGTTAACATTTGATAAGTATGGAGATTTAAAAAGAATTGGTATTAGGGTAGCTTTTTTCATGTTGTTATGAACTAAATAGGGAAAACTTTAACTTTATTTTAAATGATTAGAGGAGGGCAAAGTGTTCCAATTGACATAAATTTAAAACAAATGATAGGACAAAAATTGATTCAAATATGGAACACTTACATGGAGGGGTCCCTTGGCGGCGTGCTAAGGTGGCTCAGTTAGGATGGCAGAGGCCATGTGACTCTTTCACAGGATGCCATAATGATGATATGGTGTCATAATGCCATGAAAATGAAAAAAATATCTTATCACTATTTATTGGGAAAAGTTAGCAAAAGATTTGAAAATATGGGTCTTCTTTATTACTTGTAAAGGAAGGTGTTGTCTGCATGAGTGGGTTCTCATGAGGACAAGTAGTGATAAGAACATAGATGGCCTACATATCAATTATTGCAACCCTTTGATTTGGTTATTTGCGCTGGGGCAAGTTTCCATTTTCACTGCTAATTGTGGTTATTCAAATCTTTATGTGGGGCTATTTGTGACTGTAACTTAGAGTCACAAAATGGGTGGGGAAAATGTTCAAATTGAGCCACAAGTATGAAGCATTAAAAAATAACGCCACAATTTGGCATATTTGCTATGGAGTGTCACAATTTATTAAAATTATCAATGGCTATGATGAAGGTTTTTCTATGTTATTTGCTACTTTGTGGGTGGACAAAAGGTTTACTATGGGTAGGATTTCCTTTGAGGTGAATGAAGAGTTGATTGCGAAGGCAATGAGGCTCCCAACCATGGGAAGGAAATGGAAGAAGACTAGTTATGTCTCCAATAACAACTGCCTTAACCATTTCTTATGGGGAAATGAAAGCCATGTCAAGCTACATGGGTTTTATGAAACAAAACAACTGCCAACTCAGTGGAATCAAGTATGCCTCATTATTATGAAATACTTCACTCTGGAGGGAAAGTTTAGAGTTTACTATTTTTACCATATGCCCCTACATAACCATTTAAGGAATTGTAGCCTTATTTCATTTCCCTTTTTCCTTCTCAATTCCCTAGACAGATTTGTGAAAGAAGTGGTTGAGAATTCTAAGATTCAGGGGAAAAAACCAATCCATCTTCATGAGGGTCCAATCTACCGTCTCTACAATTTCCATCTTGCTTTGTGCTTACCCAAGAAAATCATTGTGCATGAAGCCCCAAAATCTACTGCCCCTCCCTTGGTCGGCCTTATTGATACTCTTGGCCCTAGTAAGAAAGTGTATTAGATATCCTAGTGCGATAAAAATTGCCTCTCGTCCTAGGACTCTTGAAACCCCCACACCCCTGGTTACTGAGAATGACCATGGAGACCTCAAATGAAAAGTATCACTTTCCAATAAAAAAAGGGAAAAAACCTACCCCATAAGAAAAAAAGAACAGAACTTGTCGTTCTAGAGATTGTCAACAAGGAGGATGATGTGAGGGAAGAAAACAATAAAAATAAAAGCACCCCAAGGATGTCGCATAGATTGGCTACCCGCTTTGTTGATACAGGAAAGATGAAGAATCTAGTAGACTACGGTATTGAGGAAGAGGAGGAGAGACGAAGTGAGGAAAATGAGGAAAGAAGTGAGGAAGTAGATAAAGATGGGGATAAAGAAGAGAATGGAAGCTCTAAGATTTCTCACAACTCAACCCATATTTTAGAAAGTATTAAAATTGGGCCTATTGGCCTCACTAATGACATGATGCTAGAAGAAGAGGAAATAAACAAGCTAAGTGCAAAAAGGACCTATAAAACCCAACACGAAGGGACATGTTCTGATAATGAGCTGGAAAAACTCAAAGCCAGGGTCACTGAACTTGAAAGAAAACTTGGGTGTGTTTCTAGGTTTAGCTTGAGGGTAATGCAAAGTTCAGTTACCTCCCCGTGCCTCTTGCAAAAAAAAATAGGGTGTTGACGAGACCGTTGAAGACAATTGCAAGGAATTGTTCAATTTCCTCACCAAAGATTGATCCAATGTTCTCCACCAAAATGGCTACAGACCCAAGGATGCTTATGATCCCTTTATTTATTTTTTGTTATTCTAGTTATGACCATAGATGACCTTATGTTAAGACTTTTATTAGTATAGTTTATGTTTATGGTCTGGATACTTTTGAAGCGAGGAAAAGGAGGAAAGAAAAAGTGAGGAAGTGGATAAAGAGGAGGAGAAAGAAGAGGAGAGGGGAAGCTTTAAGATTGCTCACAACTCCCATATTTTTAAAAGTATTAAAATTGGGCCTATTTACCTCACTAATGGCATGATGCTAGAAGAAGAGGAAACACACAAGCCAAGTGTAAAATGGAGCTATAAAACCCAACATGAACCTATTTTAATAATGACTAGGAAAAACTCAAATCCAGGGTCACCGAACTTGAAAGAAAACTTGGGAGTATTTCCATATTTAGCTTGAGTGTGATGCACAATTCAATTACCCCCCTATGCCTCCTAAAGAAAAAAATAAGGTGATGACCAAAGCAATGAAGGCAATTACACAAAATTGTTCAAATTCCTCATTGAAGATTGGTCCAATGTTCTCCACCAAGCTGGCTACAAATCCAAGGATGTTAGTTTTTTTTTGTTAATTCTTCTTATGGCCATAAATGGCCTTATGTTAAGACTTTTATTAGTATAGTTTAAGTTTATGGTCTAGATACTTTTAATAGTTTAGATACTGTTATTGTTGTTTATGGCAATTGGCAGCATTATGATAAGCCTTTATTTAGTTTAGATAGCTCATTGGATATGAGTTCCATGAGTAATACCTTCTTTTTGATGATGTTGCCAATGGTTAGTTCTTGATGTTTTTGATATAAGGGTTGGGGTGTTAATGTGTTGTTAATATGTTTTTACCATCAATACTACTAAATTTATGCCCTCTGAGCTGTTGCGTATAGGGACAACACCCTAGTTTTTTTGTTTTTTAATATAAAAAACAATCACCAATCATGCATATTTTCTAGTGCACAACTCATTCTTTCGGTTTACCAATTGAAGCGTGTAAAACAAATAATAATTAAATAATGCTCTCAAATTACAGATTTCCAATGACGTACATAAGAACATGATTAAAATTAAATGTATAAGAATATAATCATGATTTATTACTAGAATTAATTAATCTTCTAATAATGATATTTATTCAAAAAAAAAATTACATAAACTTTTCTAAATATAAAAATACTAGTATTTATTACTATTTACAAAACTTAAAATAATCCAAAGGTTCAAACTCTAAAAGCAGTCCCTGGATGTCTCATTCGAACAGGCCACTATGGCGGTCGATAAGAATGGTGTATTTCTGATACCTTTATTGGGGTGTATAAAATCCCTACAATTCTGTCTATAATTGCCAAAATATGATATTATAAATCATCTCAAAACAATTTTATAAAAACAAAATTAATACCTTTACATTAAAAATGTGATATATTATGAACTCTACATATCGTACATTTCCTTGTTTGGTGAGAAGTGACCTTTCTGCCACCGCAATCAAACTTCTTAGGAATATGAGGGGAAGAGGGAAGTGAGGTCCTGTCACCCCATTTTTCTGATTCAATGGGATCAGTAAAAATGATCTCAAATCTTTTGGATTGTCCTGCTGTTTAGATTGGAACCCATGCCTGCCATACAGATCCAAAATGAGGTTCTCAATAAAGAGAAATAATATACATAATGCTTGCTGGAAATATGCTTCTTATTGTAGACTAACAGTAAAGAAGCTTTTCAGAATAAATTTTATACTTACCTTGATCATTCCGTTGTCTGTACCACAAAAAATGACGTCATTTGATGCAAGAAGACTTGTGATTCTGCTGCCCACCGACCAGCTGGTAACTTTCTGTAGTTTTTCTCTTAGCCATATCTGATATACCAGGTTAAAACCTTAGAAAAATATCAGACGCATAACTGCTTATCTGCCTCCATATGCTTTGTAAACACTGACCTGAATTTTAGTTGGAGATGAACTGCATTTCAAGTAAATGAAATCTTCAGTTACGGCCATTGCTCGCACATCAGATCCTGTTGATGCCATTGAAAGGAGTGCTCCATCTTGTCTCCTCCATACCTTTAGGATACAAATTATACAATTAATCTCTTCAAATCTTTGCATAATGTGTCTTCAAGAAATTTTTGTATTTAAGAGTGCTATGATAAAAGGACCTGAGGAATATAACCAAAACAGTTATTCTTACTTTGAGATTGAAACCGTCCACTAGGGCACCTGCAGTATAAATCCAATCTCGAAAAGGGACTATTGCATACACCGGTTTCTTCCCCAGCCAGGTTCTTGCACATCCTTGGATTTGTTTAGCCTCGCTGCCTGCCACATCTATCTCCTGCAAACCCTATGTTATGAGGTTAGGTTTAAGCTATGTGAGGAGATGATACAGATAAAATACTCCATAAAGTCCAAAGGCGATATTGTGACACACAGACCTAGAAACAGAAAGTTTCGTAGCCTTCATATTTCTGAGAAAGAGGTGAAATGGAAAGAGAGACCTGTATGCTCGAATCTTTGCATCCACAGTAGATTTTGTCTTCAGCCACGACAAGGCTTTGAACTTGCTTATTTTCATTAAGAACCTTAATTATCCTCTGTCCATGTTGCACCTGCAAAAATAATTATTTGTCTGAATCAAATAGTTTAAGTTTCCAGAAAATCATCTTTCATCTATAGTTGTTTCAGAAAAAATGATAGCAAGACAAATAATGTTAGTCCCTGCATACCAAAAAATTCAAAAATGGCTGTGTAAATTCGTTGAAAAATGCATTGTACCTTGGGCTTATCTCAGAAAATACTAAGTTGCAGGGTTTGGCCTGGTACCGGTCCAGTTCAAACCTGGTACCAGTCCTGGTCTGGTATGCCTGCGGGTCCGGCCAGGGTGCATAACCAAAGTTGTTTATATGATAGTATGTGACATTCTAATCTTAATTTATTTCTAGGCTACACACACACATAAAAATTTTACATTGTTTTTGCACCAACGAATCCAAAACCCCATTTCAAAATTTTGCCGGAACCCGAACCGAGTCTGATGGCTAAATGAATGTGTTTTTAAAAGTAATCTTGGCTATATATCTGTGGACATTTTACTTTCAAGTCCTGATCTTCTAAAACAAAATACATAAACCAAAATGATCATGCACATTGTTTTGGTTAAATTATATAAGAAGTGCAATATACTTGTTGAAGTTATGTCCAGTTCTGCTTCTATATTTGTGACAAAGCATTAATTATAACGAAACAAACTGTCAAACTTCAACATCCTTTCATGAACTCCATCACTTCACTTGGATTAAAGGAGATGCTTATATTTATTTCTTCAAGGTTTGCACTTAGCATGCAGGGCACTGCCCACTGGTAATGGGATTATCTGTGAGACAGAAAAATTAATGCAGACTACCTTATCTATATTTGACTGCAAGAACTATGCCAGGGTATCAAAATGTCCCTAGCATAGCCCAATCTTTGGACTTCAGAGACTAAACAGAGGACAAGAAATTGATACAATTGAATGAGAAAATAGGACAGAAGTTGTTCAAATTGATTGAGTTGAAGAGAGAACACCCTTCCCAAATTTGCAGGCAGAACTATATAAATCATAATTCTATTGCAGATGCAAATGACTCTTTAAGAAAGGGACATATATCCATCTTTTATAAATAAAACATCATAGTTTAGCTAAATTAATGGGGTGTTGAGTGGTTAGAACTGTTGTAATTTGTGAAAGAGAATAAGATAAGGTGTTGGCTTTAAAGCTTCTGGAGCTCCAGTTAACAGGTAATGCTTTCCAAGGATTGTGAGCAAAAGAGTGTGATAACATTTTGATCAAATTAAAATAAAATGCAGAAATCTATACCTAAACAAGCAGATTTAGTTCAGCGTCTGAAATGTAAGGCCTTGGATATCTAGATTTAAACTAACAAAGGATTTGAAATACATGTATACAAACTAGGGAGTACTTCTGCATAGAATAAGTTAGAGGACATATAAAACGAAAAGATGTGGACCAAGCAAGAAACAAAATACAAGACTATCAATGAATAATCAAAGATAAAATTTCAAATTACAATGGAGTAAAAATTGTTGAAACAAAGAATAATTTGGTGTGCACCATATGTCTGGCATAGATGAAGACTACGAATTAGAACAATACAATAAAAAATCAAAAAAGTAATTTGAAAACAGAAATCATGATAGACAGCTGAAAAGATGTGGACTAACCATGAAAAAAAGTACAATTTCAAAAATAAGTCATCAGAGATAAAATTAAAATTAAGATGAAGTATATAATATTGAAACACAGAACAACTGACGTGCATTATATGGCTGGGATAGATCAAGACGGGACAGAGGCACACAATGAAAATCAGAAAAGAGATTTGAAAAAAATTAGGATAGATTTCAAAAGATAAGTATGAGTGGACAGATGAAAATAATGCGAAAGATGGATGATGGCAACATGTTGATAACAATAATATTCTCAATGAGTACATTATCAGAAAAAAATAGCAGTAGTGCTGTTAACAAAATTTTGTGTTGCAATAGCTTCTCAGCAGAGATGCTGGATACTTCCCATCCCCTGTATGGATACATGTATCTTCATATTGGATACCGGATGCAGATAAGATACAGCCAGATGTGAAATTGATGTCGTATCCAGAAGTAGCCTTATACAAGCTTTTATTTGGGACATCTCTAAATATGGCACCACATGCCTGGTGCCATATCCAGTTTACAGTTCATTGAGAAGCATTCAAAATTTGCAAAAAAATAATATAAAACATTTATAAATTGCAAAAGCAAATTACTCCAGACACCAAACATAATATAACAAAATAAATATTATAATTAACTATTAAAACCAATGAATATATTATTAATATTTTTGAAGTTAAGAATTCGGTGTATCGATATTGTTACTGAATCCCTATCTGACAGAGTATCCACTTTTTAACTTTTTGACATGGAATTGTAAACATTCAGTAGAGTTGCATTGTACAAATATCTTTTGTTAAGGTCCACAATTCAAAGTACCACACACCTCCTAAAAGGTTTAGAAAAGAAAGATTTTTCGCCATACAAATTTGCAGTTATAAAATGCTATTTTGTGGAGGTGCAAATAGGATTCTAAAGCTTGTGAAGTTATTATATTAAATGGTCTATTATAGAGGTGCAAGTAGGAGTCTAAAGCATGCGAAGTAACAAATTCAAAACCAAAAAGTTTCACTTTATGCAATATTGGATTATGAATCTAAATCTTAAAAGGAAATTAAAGATGGTGGATGTCTAGTCTCCTATTAAATTCAGTCAGGGAGAAGTGAAGTATTAAAAGCAAATCTTGGAAGTTCACTTATGGAAGCTCAAAAGAAAAAAGTTCATAACAGAATGAAGCGATTCAAAATTTCAAACATGCCTTCTATCAAGCTTATTTCCTTCCAACATGAGATTTAGTAACAGTATGAATATTGCTTTAAATTTAACTTAACTGTTAGCCTTTGAGTTGCTTGACTTCATTTGCATTTCATATGCTAAACAGTGACTTGCATATGTATATGACACTTAGCATCTTTTTTGAACTGTGAATGTGAATCGTGCATTGGCTTTAGGGTGGGAGGAAGTGTGTCGGGTTAGTATGGGATATGTTTGAGGTGTTAGGAAAAGGTTGTACACCTTGCACAAGAAAGAATTATTTCAATTATGTAGAATAAATATGTATGTGTGGTGCATCTTTGGAGTAGTGTTTAGCCACATAAAATATTTATTTGGATCTTCTTGTAAAGTTATATGTGACATCAGTTAGATATTTTATATGTGGGTTGTACATGGGAAAGATATTGAAGATTTGAAAAGTTTAGTTCCAAAAGTAAATGTTGGTCTTAATGGTTTTGTGCAGTCATGGTTTTGAGGCACATGGTTTTATCTTTATCACTTGGTTGTTTTGTGTGCGCTTGAACCTATAAAAGCAAGCACATGTTTTGTGGTTGGGGTTGGTTGGTTGAGTGATCTTTCATTTGTATTGAGCTCTCTTGTGAAGTGCATGCATTAGATGGCATGTGATGTGCAGATAAATATATGTATTATGGACACATGGAGGAACTTGATGTTTTACAAGTATTTGTGAAGACAATGTAAGTGTATTGCAATGTTTCATTGTTGAATAACACATTGAGTGTGAATACTTTTGGAGGCTGATTTTATATCTCTCGAGGGATTTCCTAGGGTATATCTTATGTAATCTAGTAGTATGTCTTTGATCGTTGCATTATGGTTATTATCTAAAGCTTGTATGCATGCTTTTCTCTTGTGTAGTCGAGTAGGAAATGGTTTGATCGACATGAAGATTTCCTAACATGAGGCATGTCAAGCTATATGTTCCAACAAAACCATCAAATTTATCCTTTTTAGGGAAAAGACTTGACAGCTAGAGTGGTGCATTTACAGTATTGAGCAATTTCTTATCCTTTCCATGCTTCAAGCATATGTTTTAAATGGGTTAATGTTCCCAATTGTGAAGGCCAAGCTTTTATTTACAGAATAAAACCCTTCATTTAGCATTGCGAAGATGTTAGAGCCTAGAACAATGATTAATCCTGGTGTTATCAGAGTCTACATCCTCCTTTTCTTTTGAATTTGGTAAACTAAGACTTCAATCCAGGTAAATGTAAGTAAAAGATTGCACCAATATTGTACACTATTTTGTGGTAATGACGGTTACTACTTCTCAATATAAATCTGGGATTTGTATCCTTGTTTAAGGTGAGCATTGCTGTAAATTTGAGAAAGTACAGACCTTAACTCCACAACTCTTGGTGACTAGAAAAAGCATCTCGCCATGGGAATCCACCTCATGAATTGAATCCATTATGTCCATAACTATTATACAATCCAATCTCCCCTGTAGTCCATTCCAAATCTGTTTAACGCAATGACACAATCATGTTAAACTAGGCAGTGACTCAAATCATAATTTATATGAGCACAATTTGTATTCAACAGGATGACAACAGTAATTAACACTGACAAAAAAATGTTCATTCATTACATTCATGTTAAGGAATCAAGAACTATTAAGATAATTACCCGCACAGTTTTATCTGCAGATCCACTTATAAGATACTTTCTAGGCTCAAGCAAAGAAAAACATGTCACTGATTTTCTATGCTCCCTGACCTTCTGCACAAGCTGAAAAGGTTTGCAGTTGACCTCCCATACCTTTTGAAGAGGCATTGAATGTTAGAATTCAAGTATGAGCATCAGTTTTGTTCCAAGGGCAATAAATGAAAACTAATTTCCATATGTTTTCTTTCTCAATTAACAGCCAAACATTTTAGCCTGAATTGTTTCAAAAACTACATTTATTAACATATGCTTTAATGTGCCTACTAAACCTTAAAATATAGGGAGAAATGATGATATTTTCTACCTTCATGGAACCATCTGAATGGCCACTGTATAGCTTTCCTTTGTAGTGAATGAGAGCAAGGGTTGCCCCATTTGCATCGTCCCCAATTTCAATGACTTGTTTATGACCACAGGTTGTGTTCTGCTATAATCACATACGTAGAACAATGGTTACTGATAAATATGAGATATATATAGTCCACTGTGATTTTATAAAATGAAAAATAAGGTCATAAAAATATTAAAAATAGAACTAAATACTTGTCTGGCTTTCATTAGACATTATTTCTATTTCAAATAGGTTGTAAGAGACAGGGAACAAGCATTGGGAGGATATTGTAATTCTCTACTTGACTTCCAACGGTTAATCTTGAGAAGGTGCAAAGGTTTATTTGAAAGAAATAATATATCTCATTGGACAAAGATATTAGTGCCACAGCAAATCACTTGCTACATATCTAGATACCCTAACATCCTTGCAGCAAAGTTTTTTTATGGAAAAGAAAAACCATCCCCTCAAGCTGAGACAAGGAAAACATATCAGGGAGTGTAAATAACTATATGATGATTTCTGAAGGAATATCATTCAGAGGAAACGGAAGTTGATCTTTGATTAGTTGAAGGCAGCACAAATGTTAAACAATAAAAGGAAAGGTGTGATCATTGATTGACCAAAATAGATATTCAAGTCAAGCATGTACCAAAAAAAGTATATGTTATCAGCTATGTTACCCTGAGTTTCCGAGACGGGGAAATGGGTTTCCAGGATGGATTTTTTTTTTGCCATTTTAGAGGATGGAGGGGACAGCAGAGGGAATGTCTATATATATATATATATATATATATAGGGAAATTTTAAATATTCATATGAAAACATGGATAAAGCATGCTCATATACATTATAGAACCTTAATATATAATATTTGTGTAAAATAATTTAAATTGAGAGTTCACATGAGATTCCAAGTCAAAGAAATTATCAAAACTAAAACATTAATACTGGGAGAGCGAAGGGACGCATTTCCGTGTGTCCCCAAGTTTCTGGGACATCCCCTTTCTAGTACGGGTCAAACAAGCCTAGGGACATGTTCCTGGATAACACTAGTTATCAGCAATACATGGGTTGTGATTTCTTTTTTGGACATTGAGTTTTTAAAAATGGAAGCTGAAATAGACATTTGCACCTATGACATTCCTGCCTTTTAGCACTGCCTAGAAGAACATGAGCTGACAAGTCACAGTTTAATATCCTGCTAGTAATATAACCTTGAAAATCCTTTGAATTGTCTCCAAAAAAATGGTCTCTTCTAGCAGTTGTTGTCTCGGAGGAATGATTGATCAGTAGAAGATCATAGTCAAGCCTCTCTATGTCCTGACAGATTTCTGTGTGGGTATAAACTGTACAAGTTGTCGCCTTTCTAGTTTTCAATGTATTAACTAGTTTTTCTACCCATACGTTTGGATGATATAGACAACAAAAGGTTGTGTCAGAAATTTAACGATAGATCAAGATTGAAAAATGCATGACACCAAAAAGCAACATAATTAACCTATAAAGGAGAACTGATTTGCAAATGAAATGTGTGTACCTTTGGTGGGGTGATGTGATCAAAGAACTAATGTAACAAGTTAATAACAGCCTTGCTCCCTTCACTTTGTTGGCTTCTACAGTTCATATTGTGCACCATTTTGTCTAACAGCTAAAAATTCTATTGACAGGGATATTAAGCAAGAATAGCGTCGAGCGATGAGTAAAGTTGATTCTTATGATTGGTGACTCAACTTCTATTGCCTCCTTTTGTGTTGGTGGCTTGATGAATTAAGTTATAAAGATTCTTTTGGAATTCTTTAGCAGATTGTAAGTTGTTAGGTCTGATAGTGCTAAACTATGGAATTTGGAAGAATACCTAGTATAACTTCATCATCGGCCAGATTACATGTGACCGCAATCAAATTGCTTCCATTTGATTAGATTTCAAGTTACAATTATCTTTTGATATCAGGTCCTATGTTAACATTTGTAATAATTAGTTTTGTTCTACCACAAGTCGGTCTAATATCTCTGGAGGTCACCCCTAATTTTTGAATTGGTCCAAGTGAACATTAACTAATTGTATTAGTAAATAGGAAAATGTATCAATGAGTTTGTAATTTGTTTGAGAAGTTTACAATCAGCACAAGTAAATATAATGGTCATGAATTGATTGACTAAAAATGAATAATGCTTATTCCCCTTTGATCAAGCTATCAAGGAGAATGAGATGCAATTTGGTCACTAAAGTATTTCCTAAGTTTAATATACCCACAACTATTGAGAGTGAAACGATATCAAGTGCATAAGACTTCTCAGGCTGTACACATGGAACAGAACTATAGGAATAGAGTACCCTCTAACGCAAGGGAACATAGGAGTGAAAAAAGTCATAAGGATACAATGCAGGAAGTATGTGTCTCAAGTATAATTTCCTTTCAGATCCACACGTGGGTTTTCTCTTTTAACTCCCATGTATTCAAACATAAAAGACAGTCGACTGAAAGAAGGCTCCATAAGATGCAGGAAGAGCTTATGGGAGGCAAAAATAATATAGAGAGAACTTAGGAAAGAACCCTAGATCAACACTAGACTCTTGGAATGTTTGATATTGGTAATAAATTATGTTTGAGGTAAAGCTTAGTAGCGCCTTATCAGCATGAAGTTGTACCAAGTTCAAACCATGTTATTTTCAAAACATTCGCAATCATGTGATAAATCAGTGATGCATCCATCATATAGGCTATAACTACTAGCACATAAAAATTCTTCCAACATTTCAAGTTATGAGGGTTTGCCTCAGTCAAATAATATGCTAATTACTTAACTAGGTTTGCAAGATGCCAAGAAGTGAAATGATTAATATGTTGGATTGCATAATTACAAATAAAATATCAAGGTAATCAGGTTGCAACAATTATAAAATAAGACCTAGGTAGATGCTACTTGCAACTTGACAACATTTATTAGAGCTCTTCAAATGCAATACAGATGTTACAATGTAAGTCCTACCTCAAACAAAAGTAATTAATTAAAATAAACGAAAATAATATGAATTTTAAATCTGATTGGATGGATCCTAAAACAAGGACCATCCCATTGTAAGATCCCCCAAAAGAAGTTATAGCTAGCCAAATAACCACAACTTGGGAACCCTCTCTTAGCTTCTTCATTTTCATCACTCTTTTGGGAAGAAGACATATAGACAAGGGTTTTGGAAAATTCTAACAAAGCTATAAATGCTAATTGAAAAGAATGATTTTATCATTTATGATAGAGGAGAATTGAGAGAAGCCATTTTATTGAAGCTTTTTACCATGTTAGATAGTTCTTATACTAAATGCCTTCTGTAGCGTTGTAATGTGAGTCTGCAAGATGGTTGTTAGGCAGTTCTGAATTTATGTTTTTCATACTTTGTTGAGACTACCATTGGAGTAAAGAGGGTATGTCATTACCAATGCTTTTTGTTATTTACATAGACGAGATTGAAGATTTTCTTTGGCGACATACACGTTAATTATGGTTGTACTATCCATCATGTTTTCATTATATACAGACAGCCTACAAACACAAATTGATGCTTTTGATTTGTTTTATGAATTTTTTTAGCTTGCAGTCAACCAAAGTAATCGTAATGCTAAGGCTATGGTCTTCAACACCTCCAGGGATGCTCTTTCTAGATTTCAATTCCTCTACAAAGAAAAGGCAATTGAGATTGTGACTCATTGGATATACTTGGGTGCCAAGTTTACTAGATAGTCTTTTTTCCATGAAGCCTATGCTACGTTTGTGTTTGTAACAATCACCCTAATTTTTTCTTCAATTTTTCCACCCAATGAAGATCACAATATAAATATTCGAAGAATCATAGTTCTGTCATAAAGTTCTGATATTGATTTTCAAATTAAAATTTCAATGTGCATAGATATTTGCTCTTACAAGTTTCTTGGAAGATAAATATTCAAAATTGACATTTCATTACATAAAATATATAATCACATGAAACACACAAGAAGTTCCTTGTAAATGGGCATGATATATGTTGAATTCTTGATAGTTGCGAGATAGATCTTACCCATGATAAACACCTCTGTTCTCTGCTCCTCTCAGTATATTCTCCTGCTGTTGCGCTGCATTGTCTATGTTCTATGCAGCTCCTGTTGTGTTCGCAGTGGTTTTATATGTGGAAGAATTTCATATCTGTTGGAGACTTCAGCGTCTTTCTATTTACTCCTGTTTGTGCTTAGCACTTCCGGCTTCATGTGTAGAAGGCATTGTGCCTTGTTGGCATCTTATTCATCCTTTTATGTTCGCATTCTCATTACCTGGACTCCATGCGAATGCTGACTTGGCTTCGTTGTCTCTGGCAGACCTATTGTAGCTTACCGCTTTGTTATTGCTTTATATTATTTAATATTTGTATTTATGAGAACGACAGTTTCCTATCTTCACTGGCATCTTTTTTGTTTGTATCGTCTCATTTATGAGGGAGACGGTTTGTCTTTGTAACCGCCATCTTGGATGTTTTGTCTATCTTGTGTATTGCAATATTCTTCATATCGAATTATTCATTTTTTGTGTGCTGTGATTCTTGATATGGCGAGAGCTATTGTGAATAGCTGGTGTCGCAGTGAGTTGCTGTTATTACCAGTATATTGCAGATAGCCAGTGGCTTTGCGTGTAAACAATCTAGCTTATGTTTAGACATATTGAGATTAGATTGTGTTATTCATATATGTGTGAATCATGATTGTGTGGAGCGATACTCTGTTGTTTAAGATTATCTCTGATCATTGAGTGATCGTTGATTATTGAAGACATCAAAAAGGAGACAGAGATTTTGTAATTAGTTTTTTGAAACTCTAATAAAGGATCTATCTTTTTGGTGGGCTGGGTTGTTTCCCTCGGTGAGGAGGGTTTTTCCCAGGATAATTTTTGGTGTTCTCTGTTGTGTTGAATTTATTTGTATATCATTTGTTGCAAATTTATTTGTGGTTCTTAAATTTCAACAATATATATCGTGGAGTTCTACTATAACAGAAAATTCACAGTTACAAGATGGCTGCAAGCTATTACAGGTTCAAACAGCAATATATC
>MU226942.1:1037338-1083877 GCA_018584345.1 Thuja plicata
TGCTCAAATTCAACCTCTTTTTCCAATGCCTGACAATAGTTAGTGTTATTTGAGTTTCCTGATTGGCAGACACTAATGTTATCTGGAAAATCTAATTTTCTTCTTGCAGAGTTTCCCAACTGCTTCACTTTTACAATATCTGAACGCCTTATAGGCTTAGACAAATGATAATCAAAGCATCTGTCACTGGTAAACAAAGGTACTTTATCATCATGGGTAAGTTGTGCTCCAAAATCGGGCAGTGAGTATTTGATATGCTGCAATGAATCAAGTGCTTCTGATCTACACTGATCTAACCATTGTCTGGTCACATGTTTGATTGTAGGTTGAGAAAAGTCAAATGAGTTAACTTTTTCACAACAGGACTGATCTTGCAAAACAGAGTTTTTTCCACAAGATTCCTTGGTTGCTATGATGCTAGAATCAGGGAATTGCTGGTGTAAAGGAGTGCATATATTGTCTGAAAATGTAATCGGACATATTTGTCCATAACTTGCTCCTTGATTGATTTTCTCATAAGATTGTCTTCCAGAATCAATGTCTAATTCTGTGCTGTATACAAGATGTCACCAAGAAGCTTCTTGTTACCTTGAGTGCTTTGGCATAAGTATATAGTATTATATTTAGTCAAGTGTGGATCAAACTTAATTGAACTCAAAATAAGAATGGCATTGCTTCTAATCTGTGATACTAAAAAAACTAAGGGATAGACTGAAGTGATTTGCATACCTTTCAAACTTTTCTGTCTTGGGGACATTCCTAACTGAAGGGCAAGCCACTGCTTCAGATGTTTGCTCCTTTTCTGTCTTGTTCTGAAGACAATAATTTCATTAGTTTTCGATGTCATGTCCTGAGAATCAATGCTTAGCCTGACCTCAAACTATGCTGAGGATAATTTAGAAAGCATTGAACACAGCAGTGATTGCAAAAGAAGAATGAACCGAAATTACACCATTATTTTTCAGCCAAGCAAATTTGATGCTTTGAAATCTTCTATGGTACAAAAGGCTCATTAAAAAGGAACCAAAAGGAACAAATTTTTGATTCTTCGTACTTCCTTAATAGTGGTCTCACCTCTGAATCAATTTCTTCTTCGCCAGAATTGCTATGCGAATATGTAGATATGGACATATCTGATTGGGGTTCTCTTAGCATTTCTGAAAGGCACTTTATTTCTCCTGTTTCCTTGCTCATCATATAACAGAATCTACCATGCTTTCCAGTAGAGGCTTTGCAATCTTCCATCTGGTGCAGTGGGAAGGTACTTCCAACATCTTCTTTCTCATTATAAATGAAGCATAACTTACCATTGGAATATTTTCCTTCATTACTCATGAGACTTTCTTCTGCAGACAGATCTGGGAGACAAGCCATTCCAACATGAATCTGCATGTGCAATAATTAAACCTTACAAAATTATAGTGAGATTTTTTAAGCAGCTGTTGTTGGTTAACTGCAAATTTTTATCTCAAAAAAAGATGCAAAATATCCATGACTATACAATAATATAATAAAAGCATCAACTGAAATTCATAACTCAAACTATAAATCTTAAAATAGATATCCATTCTTCCATTGACAATTTTTCAGTAGTTACCCTCTTAAAGGCATCATTTGCTTTTGCATGTTCCACAAGACTCTCTAAGCTCTTCTTTTTCAGAGGCTCTGCTTCATACCTGTAGGTGGTTCAAAAATAAGCAATTCAGCTCTGTTTTTATTAACATTGCAATCTGCTCTGCTTATCAGGTAGTTTAGGCTTAGTTTGAGCTATTTGAAGTGCTAAGCATGGTGCGAAGCATTGGAGAGACAGGATGTTCCGACTTCTTTGAATTGTGAGAAACTAGATTTAAGGAAAACATCAAAGAACCATATGAATTGATTCAAAATCTGAATTAAGTCCAAAATATATTATCTAGTAGTGAAAAAACTATCTTATTCACAGACATAAATTTTGCAGTTAGCCAAAACAAGATTCTAGGGTCAGTGCCACTTATTAAAGTGGCAAAACATCAATGCATTAGCAAAGCAGTATATTTTTAAGTAATTGTGTAGATCATGTAGCTGCATAATTCATTTGGAATCAATTGTGTTGCTTGAGTATCATCCAAAGTGTCAGGTTTGCCTATGAAACCCATCGTCACGGAGAACTTTAAAGCCAATGCACAAGAAAAGGATATTAATTCGCATTAATTTACTAAAGCCATGGAGTTGATTCCAGAAGACTATTAACAATAATAATATGTTTCATAGAATAAAATTTCTGATGAATTTCTTACCGGTAAATATTTCTAGCTATGGAAATGTGCATTTTAGCATCCCCATCGATGTGGAGAGGAATGCTTGGCATATCAATTTTCAAATGTAGAAATTGTAATGAATTGCAATTGACAAATTCGAGGAATTTTCTAAAACTTTCGGGAATTTCTTTTAAAAGAGAACATGTTTACTCATCGGCAACTCTGACTGGCTTGTATTTTTCCAGGATATCATGTATTTGTTGATGTGCTAATAGTCATCTTTATTATGAATGCTAAAAGATTTCCACAATCCATACGTATAATGTGAAATGCTTCTGGTTCAGATTGTGCTTACAGGATGTCATCTTTATTATGGTCAGATAATCCATACGTTGATTTCAATGATAATGGGGTCCTCTTATCAATAGGAGATGAAAGAGAGCTAAAAAATTTCTATTTCCCATGTCTTATAGGATTGAACTAATTTCTATCTGCAATTCCTTTCTTTTGAAAAGCTCACGTGTTTACGATTTTAGGACCAGTAATAAATTTATTTACCAAGTTTGTACAGTCTCTCATCTTCTAACCCTATTATTCAGTTTGAAGTGGGCATTTCCTAAGAAAATGTCAAAATCTACGTTATAGTTAAAAACAAAAAGGATTCAAGTTTCTTTCCGTCCTAGTTTCAGGTACTATCCCCCATTATAGATCAAACTGTGAATCGTAACAGGAGAGAATTTCACATTCATTCTATCTCTAGTAATTGACTTCCAATGAAGCAAGGAGCTGAAACCAGCTGAGGTCCAATAATAGAAACCATATTGGATGTTTCTCCGGAACTCAAAATCCTTGGAATGAAAAAATATTTAAACCACAAATTGAACCAGAGTGCAAGCCCCAGCTGAATTCTTTTCGGTAAACGAAAAATATTGTCTATTTACATCTAAAAGAGAAATAGATCCAAGATACAACTAATTTTACCCTAGACCAAGGTGTTAGTTTTTTCTTTGGAAAAAGAAAAATAGTGGAGTTACAATTAGTAATTGGAAACGGTAAGCTCCGAACAGCTTACTGGTGAGGAGTATATTACGAGAACGAAGTCGATGCCACAAATACATCTGTGATTTGCTTATCCTTTTTCCAAAGGTTTTCTACAAGGTGAAGAGAAATAAAAAATGAAATGAAATCACCTTTCTTCAAAATGCGGACGGGAGACCATAGGATCTATGGGATAATAAAATCACATACAATTTGAGCTATAATTTTTGCAGATTAATGTCTTCCAAGTTCAAAGTTATCTAAATTCGCATTCCTAAGCTATAGAACATGGCTAATGTAATCGGCTGAAGACAAAAATAAAAGAACGAAGACCAGCTTTCTCTCAAACTGACAAAATGCAAAGAAACGGAGAGCTTAAAAAGGTGCCTTACAAGTCTTCTCGAAGGTGAGTAACGTCTTTCTTTCGACCAGTCTTCTTCTGCGTATCGGTATGCTCTTCGTGAACCAATTTAGGTTCACATATTTGCTTATCTACACACAGGCTATCCACTGCGTCGTTCCCACTATACACAACAGTATAATAGGTGAGCCAGTCCTTATAATATTTTGCACGCTTCCGAGTAGCCTTATTCAAGGCCTCATTATAGTAACTGCGCAAAATCTCCACATTACTGATTTTGTCCCTGAAATGCTTTTGAGTTTTCTTCAAGTGCAATTCATCAGGCTCAATTCCTACTCCTTCAGCCACTCCTGTAGCACAGACAAATTCATTCGCGAGGAAGCTCACATGTGGTAGAAAAATCTGTTTCCATAAGCCTGGAGCGAAATCCAGGCGGCAATAATGCGGCGAGACCACGAAAGCCTGCAGCAAGTGCAATGCCATCTGCCACTCATTTTTCCTGACCTTCCACACCAGAGCGAGATGGAAATAAGCGCAGCAAATTATGTAAGAATTCGGCATTCCGGCCGTTGTGGCGTCCTCGTCCAGCAAAGCGGGAACTTGAAGCATTCGTTCTGCATTCTCCAGGCCCGCATTTCTGGTTTCCACACTAGTCGAATGGATCGCCTTTTCTAAACTCTGTATGCCCCAGTATAAATTAGCCAAAACCACTTGCTCACCAAACTCGAAAAATTCGCCCTGCTTATGAATTCGCAGCCTAGTTTTACATTTCGACCGAACTGCACGTCTGCGGTTCGAGTCCGTCAGCAGTCGTGCCGCGTATTTGCTTATCAGCAGCATTAACGCTTTAACTGCCGAGAATTCCAGCACAGAGTCTGTGTTGGAAATATCGTAGAGTTTCAGACCATTTGCCTGCGCCTTCTTCTTCGTCTTCAGTGCCGAAATTCTTCGAGATTTTTTGTGAATTACGACGCAGTGGCGCCTCGCTGTGTCCGGGGGCGAAGCCATGGAAAATTTCACGACAATTGACGGCTAATTCTGTTTCGATTCTCGTTTCCCAAACAGTTAATACATTTTCCAATTCTTCGAGGAACTGTTTATCATTAATTATCAGAACGTGTTGCCTAAAATCTCGAGTGAGCTAGGGTTGAAACATATTTCAATTCTTTTGGACGGGGCGAAAATCGCCAATGGATGTCAGAAATTGAAGGTGGCAAGAAAATGACGGCCATTCCGAAATAAATTGACGCGTAAGTACCATTTCTGTAGATAAATAATTATTACCGCAAAATTTCATTTAATCTCGTCACGGTACACGCTGGAAACCTTCGGAGCTTAATCGATGCAGTCAGCATGTTTTACGGAGCTGTCAAATTATTTCACTGGTTTCGTGACGCTCAATTCTTTGCGGTCCATGTTCTGTACAGCCCAATTAATCGGCTAATAAATGGCACGCGTTTCTAAGGTTGAAATTTTTTTCTGATCATTTTTTATCAGGTTTACCAGTAAAATTGTTTTTTTCCTATTTAAATAACCGTTGAATTTCCTTCAGACACACCTAAAAATAAATTTTCCCCCGTCATTTCTCATCAGGTCTATCAGTAAAAAAATGTGTTTTTTTATATTCAGATATGTTACATTTCTTTCAGGCATACATAAAAACCTTTCCCACCATTTAACGTCAGATTTGTCAGTAATTCTTTTTCTATTTAGGCATGCCTATAACCCTTACTGCTCAACCTTCGTGTTCAAAACTTCATTGTCGCCTGGATGAAATCCCTTCTTTCTTCATTTAGACTGCAGTGTCAACTGTTTTAACTTTTATGTAAGCGTTGACGGTATCTTTATGCGTGAAGCTACAATTACCGTGAGAGAGAAAATTTCCGTGCATCCGCGTCTTCGTACCACGCTACATGTTTTTTCGCTGGCTTGTCGTGTTCATGACTGCTGATTTGAAATATATGCGAGATTTTAGTTAGCAAGCGGGCCACAGACGGCCAAATCCGTTCGTTTAAAACGGGTATCCTATGAAATTTGTGAGGCTTTCCATGCTATTTGCTCTGGCAACGGCCATACTTTGGAAGGATGTTGCTCAAAGCGGACAAATTCTGTTGCTGTAAAGATTTTGTTTGTCTTGGATATTCTCTTGCCATTAATGAGAAACTATCAAAATTCCTGGACCTTGTTTACTGGAACGAACTCAGGAAATCGATCAGAGGTTGAAATGGTTTTAGATTCCATTTTTTTTTTATTTCTGTAGATTTAACAATGACAGAAAGAGAAATTTAAGTACCGTTGGTGACGGTAAGATAGCTGTCTGTGGAATCAAGGGTAGCAAAGAAGTTTACGAAATTAAGAGCTGTAAAATGTACGATAACAGTACAAGTAAATATATTGATTGAATGAATGAATCAAAAAAGATTTTAATACTGTTCACAAGATCAAGAGCTAAAAGGTACTAGATTAGGACAATTGAATTTATTGATTGGAGGAACCAAATAAAGGAGAAATCAATCATGGTCGTGGGTTCACGTGATCAATAGAATTTTAAACAGTTATAAGATATTCATAATTACACAAGGGTAAGCTGTTTATTAAATGAAGAGAGTAAAATAGATTTTTTTTTAATTTCTATGACACCTAATAAAATAGAAGATAAGGCATCTATAAAAATATATTTCTGGGGTCTCATGTTTCTTTTATTAAAAATCTATTAAAGAATTATCTAGGGGGACAAGAAAATGCTTAATTGTTCAATTTCATTAATATTGATACTAATAACCAACAATTAACAAACGGGTAATGAGGCAATAGGGATATGTTTCATACACACTTTGAAATGACCACTTGCTTATCCTTGTATGCATTACAAATCTCACAAGCTATAAGCAATTAAGTCATGTACCAAAACAACAATAAAAGAATCGTTGGAGCTTGATGTACCCTTTAGGAACTTAGGGCGCACGATGTTAGATATAAAAATTGTTGGTGCTCTTCCCCTAGTTAATAACTAGCATAAATATCTTAAATATAATCTATATAAATACATGGAGAGATATCTTAAATATTAAATTTTCCTAAGCTATTAAGATAAATAAATTATTTGCCACAGGCCATTTTAAAAAAGTTACTAGATTTAAGAATTGTGTCTCTCTATACACGAATGACTGAAGTGCATAGGGTGGTTGTGATTTTGGAATCAAGATCTACATCTTGTTAAGATTAATTTTGAGTGTGATGATGATGTTACTAGTAGAGTTTATAATTAGCTCTAATATTATAGATGTGAGATCATTCTAATAGAAATTTGAAAGTATGAGATAGAGCCGATAACTCGGTCCACGAGTCACACTTATAATTCTCCTATTTAGTATGTTATCATATTGGTGCTATAGCTTGGCCTAAGCATAGATAGACATGTGATGTGTAGAAAATATTTTTGCAAGTGGTATTTGTGTATTAAAGTAAGTTGGTTAATGCCCATATATACAACTGGTTCTTGTTATATGTGAGGGAAGACTAATCAAGTTCTTTCTTAATACAATTAAACATGTAGATTGATTCAATAGAAATAGATAAATAAAATATATGTTAGATGTTGATGTACGCAATAGTAGAATCAACACTACATGTATGTTGGATGTTAATGTGGACAAAGTTTAATTTAATTATTAAACTTGTAAATATAATAGTCTTTAATATGCTTTAATGCAAATGTGTTGTCCACATTGACAATCTTTTCATAATATTAGACTAAATTAAGAAATGTCAAGTTAGATAAAATCTTGCACATACATTCAAAACCTTTAGCATGAGAGTGATTTTTTTTAATCAACATAAGGAAGGATTGCCAACATAACCAATCAAAATGGACAAAGCCATAGAAAATGGATAAAAAAATGTAGTATGTAAAATGTAAATAAAGAACAAGCTTAAGAAACTAAACTTATTCCTACATTATCACATACATCTCAATTGTTATGGAAAGGATGTCAATGTAAAGAAATGAAATAAAAGATAAACTTACCTATTCAATACAAAAGCAATGCAAACCTCAAAAATACTAAGTGTTTGATGATTTTGTTGTAGGAGGTATGTGGTTGCTCACAATCCTCCAGCATAACAATGTATTGAAAGATCCTTATGAAATGAGAATAAGTGCTCTTATTTTATAGATTTTTTTGAGTAATGGACGGTTGGGATTCAAAGTTGGACGAAGGGTTAGGATTGCACATGATCAATGATGTGGCAATGAGGTGGAGGCCAAGTGGATTAGGGTTTAACCATTCAAAAATGATGAGTTGCTCACACATGTGTGAGAAACTTTGAGGAGTGGGACAATAAATGTCAAGTGAGGGACAATGTAAGAGGTGAGAGGCTCAAGAAATCTCACACATGTGTGAGAAAGACTCAAGGAGAAAGTGAGAGACAAATGTGTAAGACTTGAGTGGCTCAAGGTTAGTACACATGTGAAGGGTAAGTTTGAATTTTGAAATTCAAAATGTAATGAGACACGAGTTGACTTGGGTTCGCTAATTCATTTGATTAGGATTGTGCAAATGATTAGGGAGTAATTAGGTGGGAGATCATGATTAATTAGTGGGCAAGTGGATTGAGTTGTGTAGGAACTATGGGTTAAGTGGCTAGAGAGTGATTAGGTGAGGGTTAAGGTTAGGAGCCATGTGCTCAAATAAAATTAAATGTATTATTTAATTTCAAGTGTGATGAAAGGGATTAATTAAGTAAATAAAGTCATTTACTTAATTAAATTAAGGGTTAAGATGCAAGTGGGCTTTTTAGGATTATGCAAGTGGGTGAGGGAAATAGGCTAGGTTAGTTTAATTAATTTAGGATTAATTAAACTCTAGGGAAATGAGATAGGATAGAATTAAATAAATGCAAATTTATTTAATCAAAAGTAAGGATAAAGGTGATTAAATACATATAAATTTATTTAATAAAGGGTAGGATATAGGTTAATTAAATTAAATTAAAGTTAATGTATTTAATTAGGGATAAGGTAAGGATAAAATATTATTAAATAAATAATAAATATTTATTTAATTGGCTATGAGAGGATAAGGTCACTTGTGTTCATGTATGGACAATTTTTTGTGTCTACAAAAAGTATTCTAAAGCAAATAACAAAATATAACATAATGCACCAGGAGCATACATTAGTAACATCCACACAAAAGATGTAATTTCCAAAAATAAATCAATTCAGAAAGAAACTTGGGTGTCAACAAACCTTAAGTTATTCAATGACACCTGTACAACATAGTCTTATAGTTTTATGGGGCTAAACCAACCAATCGATACTCATATGTAAATGAACTAATGGATACTCATATAGTCTTACGTGTGGACTAAACCAACCAATTGATAGTCACATATAATTTAAGGTTTGTACATCCCTCATTCCATCACTCTATCGACTTGTAAATAAAATAAAACCCTCAATTGCTTAATTCCTCGCAGACTTCTGATTCCCCTTTATTTATTTAAAAACCTAACCAAAAAAATAAAAATAAAAGACCTTTATGACACAAGTACATAGCCCATTATTTCAGTGGGACATGTCAATTGAAATTTCTCTTGATTACAGTTTTTTAGTACGTAATCATAGGATGCCTCTTCATGAATACTAACAATAAACATTTCAAAATAAATATAGGATTAACATGGACTTCAGTAAAGAAAATTTTAAAAACCCAACAATAAAAATAAAAGACCTTTATGACACAAGTACATAGCCATTATTTCACTGGGACATGTCACTTAAAATTTCTCTTGATTCCAGTTTTTTAGTATGTAGTCATAAGACACCTCTTCATGAATGCTAACAATATACATTTCAAAATAAATATATGATTAACGCCTTTCAATAAAGAATTTTTTAAAAATCCAACCAAAAAAATAAAAATAAAAGACCTTTACGACACAAGGACATAGCCCATTATTTTAGTGGGACACGCCAAGTGAAATTTCTCTTCATTTCAATTTTTTAGTACAGTCATATGACACCTCTTAATGAATACTAAGAATATACATTTCAAAATAAATATATGATTAATGTCTTTCAATAAAGAATGATATTTTTAAAACGATGTGGCAGAATGTTCACAGTCCAGTCTTGTTTTTTCTATTTGATCTCATACATTTCACAATCGTCATCACAATTTTATTCATATATTTCAAAACTGAAATAATTTTTATAATAAAAATATTAGGAATGATATGATTCATTATTAGTTTGTATTGGTAGGAAGAATACTAATGCCTTCATCCAATTTTATTAAATGTCATAACATAGATCAATAGGCACCAAGAATTAAACTATGTTAACTTTTTTCCTAAAGTTTTGTTTTTTTCAAATTTATTTAAAATTTATAAGTTGGTTTTATTTGCAATAATTAGCCGATAGATTTCTGTTGGGGAGAAACCCTTGACCGAAAAATTGTCTCACGCTAAAAGTCGGTGCCACCAAAAAAATTATGGTCAGTTTTTTTTGTTTTTCAGTCATGTACTTCATCTTTATCCCTTTCAACCAAAGAAAGACAAATCATATCTCTCTTGGAGGGTTTCGTCTTTCAACATTGCTATTTTCCATGGCCTCAAGGAAGGCTTTAACATCTCTGCTACGCGTCAGTGCTCGCTGAGTTTCCCACCAGTTGAATCCACGCGACTGCATTTTCTCAGAGAGTGTTGCGCTTGACCATAAGCCCGCTTAAAAGGCCCTTTTTAGTTGTGCTAAATTTGTCAAATTCAATAGTAACTCCGTGGTAGTGGCACCAAAAGTGGCATCGGCGATTGGGCCTCCCCTAGGCAGCAACGTCACAAAGTGAAAACTCCTTGATGGAAAGATCACCAATGAGTTTACAAGCGCGGGGTTAATCGACAATGTCTACCAGGTAAGGGAACTCAATTTCTAATTTGGGTTCTTGATTGCTTATGAGATCGAAATCAAATGCATTTTGATCTCATTTGGTATTCGAAATGCATTTTGTGCGAGTGGAAAATGCACAAATGTTTCAGTTTGTGTGTTCCAAGAAATGAGATTCTTCATTCTAACATGAGATGAATTATAAATGTGATTCATTTTCATGGGTTATTTGAAGAAAGGTATCATGAGATGGAAACTAGGTAGTTTATTTCTCATGATCTTTAAGAAACAAAATATAAGAAATTAAAACATTTCGGTATCATAAATTTTGAAATCAATGCGATTCGTTCTTGTGAGATTTTGGTAAGATAAGTTATTGGAGGATTTTTGGGTGTATTCAAATTAATTTTTCCTCTAATCCTTGCATTTTTGTGTTTAATGAGGCTTTTGAATATCTTATTCGAGTAATCATTTTCTTTCATTTTGTTTTCATTAGGTTATTGGAGTCATTGTGGACGTCTGATTTGAGAAGGGAATGCCTCCCATTTTTACTTCCCTCAAGGTACTAAATCACAATATACAACTGGTTCTGGAGGTATCACAACATTTGGGAGAGAATAGGATGTGTACGATTGCTATATATGAGACTAAAGGGATTGTGTGTGGTCGGCTAGTTTTGAACACTAGGTCACCCATCACACTAAGAGTTTTAAGGCATTGATGGGTATGTGCAGGATCATGGTATACCAAGCTATGGCCTAAAGTGGCAATGAAAAATAAGAAAATCGGGGTTAGTCAACTTGACGTAAAAATTTGAACATCTTATCAACCTTATGTGAAAAAGTTGTAAGAACATAATATGTAGGAAATTGAATGTAGTTTCTAAAATACTAGCCCTTTTCTGAAAAAAAGTTAATCTAATTGTTGAAAACTTTAGATTTCAATATAGTAGTACAAAAAATTTAGGAAAAAATTAAAAAAAGTACGCATATGTCTGACCACCTTAATCATAATCAAATGATGATATATTTTCAAAAGATTCTAGATATAAGTAGTAGACTCATGCCCAGATGTGACGCATATTTTTGTGTAATTTTTCCCAAATAAATAATTAATTATCAATTTTCTGCTACAACTTATTTAGAATAAAAAAAATCTCGTGTCTGACCACCTTAACTAATTCTAAACTTTACAAAATTGAAAACTTTTTTTTTTCTTAATCCTTCTATTTTCATGTACTCAGTAGGAAGGTGTTGGTTCTCCAAATTTGCCACCATTTTGCACCCACAGTCTTTCTTTTGCTTATGTCAGTGAGGGAAATATTCAACTAGTTGTGCCTCGACATCTGCATGCTTCTTTTTGGCATTCATTGTATCCAAGTGTGTAGCAACATCATTGATAATATCTTGCTTTAAATGTGACAGCAGGTTCAAGATTTCCATCTTAGAAATGTCCGAGCTATTCCCCTTAGCAAGTGTGGATTAGAATCCTCTACCCTTCTTTTCAGTTGATCTTGAATAGTTGAGGTAGATTTTCTTAAGATTATTCCAGGAAGATTGAGATATATCTCCTCCAGCCATAAGGTCCAGTGCTTTAAGGCAGTTGTCATTTACTCATCTCAAGAAAATGAGTTTCTTTTAATCCTCCTCTAGTACATGTTGTGGATTCTTCTGCAAGTTGTACACGAAGCATGAAACGTAATCTTCTAGAGTTTCATCTTCCTTCTATGACATTTGAAAAATGTCATATCCTCTCAAGTCACCCACTTTACAATACTTTTTGTATTTTTGCAGAAACAGAGTCTGCAACTCATTCCAGCTGGTTGTTGCATCAGCCCCTAATCCCATAAACCATCTTAGAGATGACTCCTTCAATCTTGCTAGAAATAACTTGATTTTGTGTCCATCAGTGTTGCAGTCAAAGCTTCGACAAAGAATGTTAAACTCAAACAAAAAGGTATCAGGGTCTTCAGTTATTAGGCCATAGAACTTTAGAAGTGCAGCAGTGGGTATGTTTTTGAGGTTAGCATTATTGATAAGGCTAGGAATAGGAAATGGAAAGGTAGGTTGTGTCATTACTGGAGGTACTTGGAAATGAAGTTGTTGCTAGAAAGGAACATTAGCCAAAGGATTATGAACAACAAATGCACTTGGGGTGGAATCGTAAAGAAAATTGGCCAAAATTTCAGCAAAAGGTCGAAGGTCAACTAGATCAAAAGGGTCTTCTTCAGATGAAGGTGTTGCAGGAAATTCAGGACTTGTGTCGACAAAAGGTAATTCAACTTCTTCATTCAGATTAACAGATTCTATTGGAAGGAACCTGCCATGGACATCTCATCTTCTTCCTCTTTGATGCATGCAAGTAATTATGTAAACTTGTGAAGCAAGTTGAGGACTTCAAACTACTATCTAGAAATAGGGAGCTATCTTAAAAAAATGGAAAATGACTCAATAAGGTCCTCAACTTGACACCATCCCCGACAGCGGTGCCAAAAATGAACAACCCCACAATAGGTAATAATAATCATGCCAAAGCTTCTCCTAGGAATAGTGTATTCAAACTAAGAATTATTTTCCCTATCATGAAGTGCATTTGAATTGCCAACCTTGGGACATATAATTGAAATGGTACAACATGATTTGTGCACTAAGTCTCTCATAGAGTCATGTCACTTAAGCTACAACAAGAAAAATACATGAAAGAAACTTACGCTATTGTTGCAAGAAAGTAAACACTCACAACTAATTAATGAAATTGATGCTGACAACTATAAGTTCAAATTTAACCTATTCTATCAACCTAAAGCATTCACTATAATTATCCCTGCAGGTGCTGCAGGAACATACACAAGCTATAATGCTACAGGAGGAAACAATAATTCTACTTGAAATGATGTAAATGATTAAAGCAACTTAACATAGTCTACTCTAATCCACCTTCCAAGTGGGCCCCCTTGGTTGGATTTTGCTAACTACTAACACAGAATATAACTCAAAATCACTCCATTATATTTTTAGAAAAACTGATTACATCATAGTGAAATAATGCACGAAACTAAAAGAGTAACTTTGCTTTCAAATGCAACAATGGTACAATCATCAAAAACTAACTACAATCTAAAAACCATATCCCTTTTATATAGAGGATTGATATTTATTTAAAGTATAAAGATAAGGTCTAACTGATTCACGCTATAAAGAAAGGAGAATGCAATAGCCCACGACGTAATATCATAAAGCCTGGATAACCGCTTCAAAAGAGTATTGACCACATAGAAAATATAGCATAATTGTGTTCCTACATTCCCTAAAATGGTAGTTCCTTTTAGGCATGTTCCATGGTGTTATAACGGTTCTCCTCATCGAAGTTGGGATTTCATCGCTTCCTCATCAATGTTGTTGATCCACTCTCCAGCTGCTCCATTTTCCTGCCAGGTTAGTAGCACATGCATATATATTCAAGTCAACTATTCAACTTAATCCAAATGTTAGGACATACATTCAAACAATTATATGAAATATTGCGGCATATATATACTATTTTAGCAAAGTATGTCACTACTATCTACCCATAGGTTTTGTGGATCTGACTGTACTTATAACATGTTCATAAGTTCAAGTACTTCAAATTTTCACAAGTGTTTTGGAAATGTCTTAAAACAAAGCATAAAATCAGTATAAAATAGAGACAAATTGTTGCCCCATCAGTAGGCGAAGCATAGAATGTGACACATGTTTTGCATTTCAAAAAGGTTAAATCGTTTGAAAGTTATTGTTGTTTTTCAATCAACCTATTAATTAATACTTTAGAGGTAACTCAATTAGAAAATAAGTAATAATTACTTACTAAACTCAAAATTTAACATCAATTATATTTATGGAAATCTGATAATGTCTTTAAGAAACCCTTTTTGTTTCATCAATTTCGGGTGAAAAAAGGTCGTTAGCTACATGGTCGAAGTCTGGAGATCAGAGGAAATATGGTGAACACGTCTTTTTGGTTGACCATCCACATTTGGCATTGCAAAGCCAAAACCTAAGACAAATACCAAGCCTAATCGGATATCCGAAATCATATCACATATCTGATTATCAGATATGCAATATGTCCCGCCCAATTTCAACATTTCAATTTGAATCCTATTTTCAATTTTTATTTTAGTTTTTTAGGTTGTTTATTATACATTTTATTTTATAAAGTATTAATATTAGATGATAATAGCATTAGTATTATATAAATATTTATATTAGTATTGTATAATAGTAGTATTATATTAGTATAATATTATATTATATACATTAGTATTGTATTAAATATAAATTAGTACCATATTATTATTTATATTACTACTGTATAATAGTATAATATTAGTATTATATTTATTAAAATATCATATAATAGAGAGAGAGAGAGAGAGAGAGTAAATATAATATCAATATTATAGAAATAAAATTTATAATAGTAATTAAAAACTAAAATAAATATTCAAAATAGCATGAAAACAAAAAAGTTCAAAATTGCAAATGTTAAGAAAAGAAAAATTTGAGCGGGAGATTTCGGATATCCAATATTATCACATATCCGATTTGTTTTACTGACATCCAAAAGAAAAAAATGATTCTTTGGGTCCTTCAATCCGAGAACCACATTTTTTGCTGAGAATTTCACAAGATTACAGCTGTGGAAGACAAAAAAAACTACGTTTCCACCTTTTTTTTTTGGAATTTATCTATTATCAAAGGTTTTGCATCACCTTTTTGGTCTCACCATGGGGAGTAGTAGTCGTTGAAAGCATAAACAGAAGAGGAATCTCACAAATGAAGAGATTGAAGTGTATATAGAAATGGATAGGGTTGCTTATTAGAACAAGAGACAAGGTATGTTAAATATTAATGAAGATGAGGCCATAGACCCCCCCTTAAATGTGCTTTCAAGTGAAGAACATGAATTTTAAATGATTTATGACAATAATATTGTAAATGAGAATGTATGGATTGAAGATGAAAATGTAGGATTTGAAAATGAACATGTAGATGTGGACATTGGCAATGACAATCCACTGATTGAATATGCAGGAATTGACAATGATAATGGTGCACAAGAACCAAATCAATGTTACATATCTCCAAATTATATGAGAAATGAAGTCCATTGGGAGGAAGAAAAACAAACTTCAAATTTGAGACCTTCAAGAACAACAAAATGGTTACTTGAAATTGATGAGAACATAATGAGCAATTTTGATGGAAAGAGATCAGAAAGAACCGTTCAGTTGTCGGTTTCAAAAAATTTTGATCAGTTTTTTAGCCACAAGACATTGGTCGAGCAATGTCAAATGTTTGTGCAGTTGTTAAAGATGCAAAAGATGTGACATATACTAGTCAAATTGAAGATTAGTGTGAACAAGAAAAAGGATAGGAATGCTATTATTGTGAGAAATCTTTATAGTGCTCTCAATTCCATTGACAAGACTAACAAGGAAAAAAATAAGAGAGTTGCTAGGAGGGTTATTACAACCTCCTTAGTAAGTCATCATTTGAGAAAGGCTCATTTGATGAGATAAACTTATGTTGACTTGAACCTAAATGGTAAAACTTTAAATAGAGCACTTGCAAGAAGAGAAAGACTCGATGATCCTCTTCAAAATGATACATGGGCTTATGGTGGGAGACTTCCATGTTGTGATAAGAAGCTTACTGATGTTGTGAAGGATAAAATTCAACTATTTTGGCAATCTAACTCAAGAGTGTCACCAAATGTGAAGAATGTCTTGAAGTTGAGAATTGGCATTCAAGACCACACCCCACATCCCAAACATTATTTGGAGGTGAGTCAAACATTGTTGTTCAAAAAAATTTGTGAGACATATCCAACATTGCAAATATCACAAAGATCTTTTGAAGCCTTCAACCTTTTTTTTTGTGTACCTCTTAAGATTCAAAATACTTGTTGCAAATAACATGTGATTTTTTAATGCACCATGAACTATTATGATCCCTTCATTCTACTTTGCATAATAGTGAAATATTGGAGGAGTGTGGTGCAAGTGCTCTTCCAAAATCATCAAGAGACTTGCTAGATTATTTTTTATGTCCTAGAGATGATGGATGTTTATTTTATAGACAAGATTTCTTAAATGACAAGTGCTCAGAGTGTGGAGGGTTAGTGAAATTTGTTTCATGTTTTTGTGAGGGTCGCGAACACTATTTTGGAAAGACAATTGTCCAAAAAAAGTTATGTGAAACCGTTAAATATAAATTGAAAAATGGAGGTGAAGGCTCTAAATGTGAGTTACTTACAAAAGAATGTAATGTAGTTGATTTTATTTCAGATTTAAAGAAGAAATTTTTTTACAAGTATGCAAGGCATAGTCACAGGTCTCGGTGGTTGGATCAACAATTTCGGATGTGTAAGGAAACTTTACCGATTGACACTATTATATCGATCGTTGACTTTGCAAAGAACTATACATTGCAGCCCCAAAATGAGTTGAAATCTCAATATTAAAATTCTATTTAGGTTGCTATTTTTTGTGCACATAACATATAGACATTCTCTTGATAGTACAAAAGATGGCCGGAAGATAATAAGAGAATACCATTTTTTATATGAGCGATGATATATCTCACTTTCACAAGTATGTCCAACATTGCTTTGAGAATTATTTTGAGTGTAATGAGCCTGACTGGCTCCTTCTGGATAACCCAATATGAACAAATTTTCTAATTATGAAAATAAAGAGATTTGATATTTTTCCAGATTAATTATATAATTCCTTTTTGTAAATCCCAAATATGTATGAAAACAACCATCCAAGATGAATCTAATCCAACATTTCAATATGAATAACAACCAATAAAATTTCATAGGAAAAAGAAATAGCATCTCACTCCAGCCTATGGATTTGTCAAACTAAATATGACATTTGTCAAGAAGATACATCATGACAATGATATAAATAAATTCCAACCTTGTAACCAAGTAGTTGCCAGCATATTTCAAAAATGCCACCGTATTATCTCTCTACGTGGCTGCTAGTAAATTACCACTCCACGAACCAACACCAACAACTAAAGAAAACTCACGCTGAGGAAGGGACTATTGGCAAGTGATCAATTTTGTTAATGTGATTCAGTTTTTGGTTGTCTTTTATGGAAACACATCTGGGTTTCAGATCGATTCCTATAAAGATAAGTTTTGCTGATTCAGAAATTGACTAAGTATAGAAGCAGAGTTACAAAAGTATTTTGGATATCAAAGATCAATTCTATGAATTAGGGAAAGAGAGCTTAGAGGAAGATAGTGTGGGGTATGTACAACCTCCACCTAAGATTGATTTGGTTTTGGTTATGTATACAATAAGTTATAAAGAATTGAAGACAGACAGATTGCGACAAAACAATGATACAAAGTAGTTGGACAGTAGCGAAGATTGAGGGAGTATGACTTGGAATCCAGGCAATCAAAGTTGGATTTTGGTTTTTGATAACCTACACATTGACTATGCAAGAGCATCAACTATGCATTTGATATTTACTATATTAAATGTATTTTGTATTGAAGGTCAACTTTGTAATATTTGTAATATTCATATTGGGAGCCGACTTTGTAAAGTTGTGAGATATATATGTAAGATCTTTTTGATAAAGATATGAGGTTGTTGATGGATAGTTGGATGAGTTTTTAATCAAATAGCAGAGCAGAGAATGATATAAATCATTCAAGAGCTATAAAGGAACTATCTAAGCACTAGTGCTGCTTGTTTTGTTAATGACTAAGAGCACTTTGTAATCAGAATTAATTTGTAAGAGTTGTAAGCTCATTTGGCCCCTAATAGGGTGTTGTGAACCTTTAAAAAGGTTGTAATTCCTTTAACAAGGAAATGTGTTATGTAATATTCAGCTCCTAACAGGGCTAGGTCTCCTAACATGGAAATTATACTTTAGTACATGCTTGTGGGTACCATCCCCACCGGGGTTTTCCCTTGGCCAGGGTTTCCTCGAAAATGAAATATGGTGTTATGAGTACTGTGTCATTTGCTTATGTTCTTTTCTTCACTACAAGTTTATGGTTAATGTTTAAATGGTTAAAGAATTTAATTAAGTGCTATAATACTGATTCACCCCCCCCCCCCTCAGTATTATCCAATCCTAACAATTGGTATCAGAGCTTTTGTCCATTGGAGAGAAATTCTAACAACTTGAGGGAGATCAAAATGGATTTGGACAGTTTGCAAGAAAAATTTGATGCTGCACTCGAAGACCTTGACAGAGCAAAATAAAAAAATGGAGAGTTGAAATTCAACATGCGAAGAGCTGAGAAATTTATAAAGAAACTCAAAGAACAACTTGAGCTTTCAAGAAGTCAAAGAAAAGATCTTATGGTTCAGATAAAAGAGGATTCAGATGAAGACAATTCAGATTAGATGAGGCAACTAAAAGAAGAGAATGAGACCCTAAATCTAGAAAATGAGACTATGGATAAAGAAATACAGATACAGAAGGATGCTAAGAAGAAAGTTGAAGAATCTTTAAACAGTGCATTAGATCAAATGAAGAATGAGGCTGACAACTACAAGAACAAATATCTGGAAATGGAGAAATACAATCAGATTATAAAAGGTGAGCTTGTTGAAGCAAAGAAACACATTGATAAACTTCACACCAGCAGTGACTTGATTGATGAACAGAGAGACAAATAGAAACCTAAAGGTGATATGACTGGTATTGGCTTCAATGAAGCTAAATGTTCAAAGAATCGGGAAGAGAAATCAAATGCAAAGATTGATGCTGAGAAACGTTCTATTGAAGAATCTAGAGAGCATATTAGACCCTTCAGAGGTAGATGCTTTGGTTGCAACAGATTCAGACACATGAAGAGAGACTGAAAAGGTAATGCCCCTTTTAGAACTTTTTCTGGTTATCATTTTAATTGTAATGGACATGGGTACAAGAAAGCAGAATGCAAAAAACCTAATCAATCTGGATATAGACAAGACAATGGAAGAGAATCTACAGTGAAACCTACATGATACAAATGTAATAACATCGAACACATTGCGAAGTACTGTAAGCTGCAAGTTAATCAGGAAAGAAGACCTCCTATATGTTATAAATGTAGTAATCCAGGACATATAGCAAAGTTTTGTAGGTATAATGGTTCAGACAATAGAAGAGTACCACCTCCTATGAATTCATAGAAGAATGCAAATAATACTAGTAAGAGTGTTGTAGATTTAAAGAGTGATTATGAAAGCTGTTTTAAGAAAGCAGAAAATAGAAACAATGGTAAGATATGGAAGATCAAAGAAACAAGTGAGACATCAGTTAAGGGAGAGTCAGTAGATGCTACTGGATCTTCGCCCAATGGTAGTAAAAAAAAATCAACCTAGTTGGCTGATCATGGCCTTAGGGGGAGCATTGGATACAGACATTAGAATATATCCTACCCCAAAATTCCTAGATTGAGCTCGAGCAAGCTTGGGTATGAACCTTGGTCGACATCATATAACATACATCTAAGAGCGCAACATCAGCCGACACATATATTTTGTTCGCGAGATTTAACAGCCGACTGGACAATATTGAGTAAAAGTGAAACTTATGACTTAAACTTGTATAAAGCACCATTCCATGACCTATCTCTTTACCATTTGATGAAGAGTGAGCTAAGGAGATCAGAGAGCAGAAAGATTCAGACTATTCTACATTTGTCATGCGTGATCGATTGAAGCATAAAACGCAGAATTCAGTGGAAAAAAGGTATTTACATCATCTAGCCATGGATGTACCTATTATTTTTTATGTTGTAGATCAACCTAGGTACAAATTTAAGAAACATTCATTTAAGTCCCATGAAGAGGATCCAGAAGGAGCATTTTCTCAAACCCCGTATGGCGTATTACACGTAGAAGATATTAGGGCTTACATACATTGTAAGTATGATATACTGGGAATTGATGATATATCAACTAAGATGGAGTATATCACTGATAGTAGAATCATGAAAGAAGAATAGAAACACATTGATCAGTTAAGAATAATGAATATTTTGGACTTATGTGAATTCGATGAAGATGAATGGTTTAAAATACTGTTGAGAAGGGTTCATGATCAATTCATTTGGATAGGTGATCAACCTGTAAAGATGTGTAGTGACCTAATTCATGAAATCACTGGACTGGACAACACCAGAGTCATCCCTATTATAGAGAAACATGTAAAGAAAGAAGTTGAAACCCTAACTCGTTCTAAATGGGACAGACCGACAATGACATCGAATGAGATCTTTTAGCAAGATGTGAGATTGATTTCTATGATACTTGGATACAAGTTCTACTACAATAGCAGACCTAACTCAGTATCTACAGGAGTAATCATGATGACATGGAGAATGGTGAAGGAAAACGTGAAATATAACCTATGCGAAGTTCTGGCACAATAATTTCTTGAAAATGTGAAGCTAGTGAAGAATGAAAGAACTAAGACCTTCAGATTTGGTTCATTGTTGATGCATATGTTTATTCATATTGAGCATAAATTTCCTGGCTTACATCCTAGTGGTTGGAAATCTGGGATACCTACCGGTATTTTAATCTCACAGAGCTACAAGAGACAGAATACTACTTGGGTTGATGGTGACCTATTTGGTATGATCAAAATACTACAGAGACAAATGAAGAACATGGACAAGATACATGAGGATATTGTTGAAAAGTACAAGGATAGAATCTATTTCATGGTTGAAACTGATTGTGTATGTTTTGAAGCAGTCACACCTAGAAATAAATGGTGTTATCCCATGGGTTATGAAGTAAGTTTTGAGGTACTTACCATGCAAGTAGAACATATTATTGCATCAGGAGTTGATCCATTTGAAGAAATATCAGGAACATATGAGGAGAAATCAGCAAAAGTGAGAGAAGAATAGACTAGAGGTCTAAGGAAAAGAAAAATTGAAAAGCTTGTACATGAATGTGGTGTAAAGGATAGGTTGACAGAAGAAAAACTGAAGGAAGTGAAAAAAGACAAGTAGATCTCTTGGACTAGAAAGTGGAAGTACTACAGCCCCTCCCAATCCTAAGGTAGTTATGGTAGACAGTCCACCTCCTCCATCACAACAGACATCACAGACAGAGAACATCACTCCTAGAGTAACTAGATCAAGCATGCAGACATCGCCTAAAGAAAAGAGCACAGTAAGAGAAGAGAAGAAAGAAAAGAAGCACATATGGAAGCCTGACATGAAAATGATAGAGAAGAGAGAAATAGAACAAGGTAAAGTGGTCACAATTGATAAATATTATGACAAGTTTGGAGATTTAGATAAGCTTAAGATTGAAGACATTGTGATTGAACATTTACTCACTTTCAAAAAGAATCTTTTAGAAATTGAAGGAAGTATACCTATAGACCTATATGGGAGATTGGAGACAAGAAAACACTTAGCACAGATTAAGGATGATACAATCAGGAATCAAGAAATTGATAACATGTTGCCTGTAATATCCGTACAAGAAAGGGATAGAATATACAAGGAATTAAAACCTTTGCTAAGGACCAAAGTAAGATTGTTGAAAATCATGGCAAGGAAGTATGATGAAGTCACTGAGGAAAATCAGAAGGCACTGGAGAGGATATTGATGAATACTACTTCTGACAAGTCCCCACCTCCTAAGACCACTTCACCTACACAATTAGGAATGGGAGAAAGCTCAAAAGAAACAAAGACAAATGTTGAGGAAAGCGAAGTAGATCCACCACCAGATTTCTATGTTTCTGGTGTGGCAGTGACTCTTGACACTTCACAAGATGAAAAGGAACCCTTTGCAAGGAATGTGGACACCCCTATAGCAGATGAAGCTGAACAGAAAGAGGAAGTAGAGCAGAAAAGGGAAGAAGAACATAAGACAGAACAACAAGAGGATGAAAAGAAAGAAGTAAACTCATCATCTATCTCATTGTTGTCAAGCAGTGATGTGAATGTTGATATTATGGATGGAGTTGAGTTAGTCAAATTGGAATTTACTACATTGAACAAAGCCAAGGAAAGATCAGAACAGAAAGGAGACAAAAAGGATAAAGTAATTACAAGAGCAATTGATACTGTGAACAAATTTCTTCCAGTACCTATTGTTTTCCAGCACAAAGATGATATTGAAAATCTAAGAATAACACTTGATGAATTTGATGGACACTATGAGAATTTGATAAAGATTGCAGAGGAGAAGACAAAGATCAGATATTCAGAAAAGAAGTTAACAGAATTTTGCAAGTCTATCACATGGGACTTAGGCATTGTGAAAACTTGTTTGACAAATGCAAAGAGCCGCTTTGGACATGGGAGAAAATTGTTTAGCTATTGCATGAATCCTATTAGGCATGTTTAGAATGTAGAAGATATTATTGCCAAAGAGAGGGAAACTTTGAACAATATGATGGACGGTTGTGAAACATCTTCACAATCTACAACAGAGCTAGACAAGGAAGTCATAAATTTTTTGGCTAAACTCAATGTATTGGATGATGAGAAAGGGAGAGTATTGAAAATATTTAATCTGTCGAAGAGCTTTATCACTCCTAAGCTATCCATTCTTGAGGTTCATCTCTCAGACTTAGAGAAAGTGGCAGATTCAATGACTAAATCTATGCCCACAGAATTGAAAGAAGCTGAGACCACATCATTTGCATTGAATGGATTAATTCATATTAGCCAAATATTGTTCAAAACATGGAATTCAGAAGTAAAGATCTTGGAAGATTCCTTTCAAGACATTCTGAAACTGGTGAGCAAGCACTAAATCTTATTATTTTGTATGCACCTTTGTCATTGTTGTCAAAGGGGGAGAAGAGAGAAGAAAAAAATATATATGGGAGAAGAAAGAAGAAAAATATATATATATGGGAGAAGAGAGAAGGACAAATGTATATGGGAGAAGAGACAAGAAAAGGAAGGAGAGAATATAGAGAAGACAGTTTAGAACACTTATTCATATTTTTTTAAGTGTTGCCATCAATTCCAAAGGGAGAGATTGTTGGCAAGTGATCAATTTTGTTAATGTGATTCAATTTTTGGTTGATATTTATGGAAAAACATTTGGGTTTTAGATCGATTCCTATAAAGACAAGTTTTGCTGATTCAAAAATTGACTAATAGAAGGAAAGTTATAGAAGTATTTTGGATATCGAACATAGAGATCGATGAATTAGGGAAAGTGATCTTAGAGGAAGACATTATGGGGTATGTATGACCTCCATCTAAGATCGATTTGATTTTGGTTATGTCTACAGTGAATTATAAAGAATTGAAGACAGACAGACAGCAGCAGAACAATGATACAAAGTAGTTGGACAGTAGTGAAGATTAAGGGAGCATGACTTGGACTCTAGGAAATCGAAGTTGGATTTTGGTTATTGATAACCTATACATTAACTATGAAAGAGCGCCGACTATGCATTTGATATTTACTATATTAAATGTATTTTGTATCGAAGGCCGACTTTGTAATATTTGTAATATTCATATTGGGAGCCGACTTTGTAAAGTTGTGAGATACATATGTAAGATATTTTTGATAAAGATATGAGGTTGTCGATGGACAGTTGGATGAGTTGTTAAGAAAATAGCAGAGCAGGGAATGAAAAAGATCACTGAAGAGCTATAAGGAACTATCTAAGCACTAGTGTTGCTTAATTTTTTCATGACTGAGAACACTTTGTAATCAGAATTTACTTTGTAAGATTTGTAAGCTCAGTTGGCCCCTAACAGGGTGTTGTGAACCTTTAATAGGGTTGTAATTCATTTAACAAGGAAATGTGCTATGTAATATTCAGCTCCTAACAGGGCTAGGTCTCCTAACATGGACATTATACTTTAGTACATGCTTGTGGGTACCATCTCCACCAGGGTTTTCCATCGGCTAGGGTTTCCTCAAAAAAAAAAATATGGTGTTATGAATACTATGTCATTTTCTTATGTTCTTTTCTTTATTGAAATTTTATGGCTAATGTTTAAATGGTTGAAGAATTTAATTAAGTTCTATAATACTGATTCACCCCCCCTCTCAGTATTATCCAATCCTAACATGGACTGTAAATGAGTCAAAGCCAAACAAAATACTTCTACTTCCTAATGTTGAACCATACAAGTGCAATTCACAAACATGGAACATTGATTTAAAGTGCATACAAATTCTGAGAATGATTCATTCTCAGCCAACATATAACCTCCAAACCCTTGAAACGTTTGTAGCAGACCAAAGTCCACAAGTGCTAAAAAATATTAAGCTCCAATACAGTAAGATCTCAGTCCATAAACCAAACAATAAATCTCTAGTTCAGTCTCTAGCAAGATCCAATCCGATTGACCTCTTAATGCAAGCCCCAGTTCAATGTGAAAACCAATTTTAGAATTAATTGCACTCTCCGTGTGCCAATTAATTATCAGTAATCTTCCTCAGATTTTAATCTCTAGAATAAATTCAATTCTCTCTGTAGCCACAAAAATACAGTAGAGAGATCTTGCAATTGTTTACCTCAGCACAATTGCATTAGTGAAGAACTCAGAAACCCTAGTCCAAGGCTCAAGAAGAAAAATTATAAAATATTCAATAGATGATCTGCCTTTCACAAAGCATTGCTTTTATAATTAAAAAGTGTCTTCTCTCACACACTTTTCACTTAAAAAACTTTTTATACTTAGGCACATATTGAATAATATAATTTATTAACTCATTTGGCTCCAAAAATGACCTTTTCACCAATATCATAAAATTATGACACGCAAGGTCCCTATTTCTTGTGCCTAAGATTTAAAAATCTTCATCCTGGTTCCAATGAGCTATAACACTAAGGTATCCAACATATAATACCAACACAAATGGCAACCTTAGCAAATTTAATTAAATAATAATAATAAACCACCCGTCTTGCGAAAACAACTGAAGAAGCATCCGAATCAAAATATATCCACACAAGAGTGATCCTGATGATGAATAAACCTGACGGGGTGACTTACTAAAAATAAACACTCTCTCAAAGATTCTTGGAGCCCAAACCAGAAGCCAGAAATGAAAAACGAGAGCATCATTCAACTCCTCTAACTTATCTGAGCTCATTGAAACTATCCATTGACTTATTATAAATAGTAAGTTCACACCAATGACCCTCTAAACACCTCGCCAGACCACGAGGATCACAATAATGACCTAGCACCATCAATTTAATGACCTGCTAAAAATGGGGACATTACAGTCCTCCCTCCCCAAGATTGCTTTTCCCCAAGCAATCACCAAAACAAGAAACATCACAATCCACCTGGATCCCACAAAAAACTGTAAGCCATGCTTCTGGCGCAAAGTACAGGCTCTTGTAGCATCCCTTAAAAAAATAGGATGAATCTATAAAAAGATCCATAACAACCACTCACCCACACTCTCGTACCAAATCTATCTTTGCTCGGATCCCAAGAGAAATAAATCTCAGGATGATCAAAACCCAAGATGTATGGGTGACTCGGATCCCATACACACGAAACTCCCTCTGCACACCCAACTAGCCTATACAGCGTGTGTAGACCATCTACCCCTAAACAAATTTGTACCAGGACACAAATATCCACCCATCGCATAATCTCTGCAGTCACCATAACTCTACAAGTTACTTGCTACTGACTTGCAGCCAAAAATCCCATCAACTACTGATGGCATGAACCCATCACATAACAGATGATAAAGACTAGGAGCCAACCCACTTCTATGTGCCATCATCTCATCAACATGTGGGTCGAAGGAAAAATAATGAGCACTCCTCACTATGTAATGATGATAAAATGCTCTGATCTCTGTCAGAGGCTCATCATCCCCTAGTCGTGAACCCAAAGATGGCTCCAATGTAGAACTCTACACAACTAGTTGGATAGGGTCTTGGGTGACCCTCTCAGGAAACCCAACCTTGAAATCTTTGTGAGGGAGCATCGTAGTCAAGGTACCTACATTCTCTCTCACCAAACGCTGAATCGCGTTAGTACCTTTGATGAGAACACCCTCAAAAGCTCAGTAAGATCCCTCACAGAATTTTGAACTCTCTAGAAGGTGATCCAAGAATTACTCTGTGCAGTAAAATTTATAGGTGGTAGTATCCATATGCTCCCCTCAGATCCATAACTGGTCATCATGTAACTATGACATAGCCAACTACTTATCATCACCAGCTATGCGATCACTAACAACCAACTCAGGTGATACCATGCCTCCCTACTTAGAAATAAAAGGAGTAGTGTCATGAATAGAAACACTAAACACTAACGGGTCCACTACACTACCTACAATGATGTGTAGTATATCACCTGACGCAATGCTACCAACTGGAGTATCTATCCCAACCGAAATATCCACCCCAAAGTTTGGCACACTGCAACCCTCTACTGCAGTACCTAACTCAACTACAAAAGTATCTGATGGAAGTGAACCTGTACCTCCAACACTAGAATAAAGGGTGGATGTATCCCCAACACCATCACATCCAACAAACTCAGCTGTTGACATCATCAAATCACCAGACACCACAATATGTAACTGCACTAGATCTGATGCTGGTGTAGACTGAAGCTACTCCAATTCCACAGTCACCTCTTCTAACTAAACTAGTGACTCCTGGAGAGCCAACTGAGTTCTCTCTACAACCTCAGAAGTCATTGTGAGCTCCTAAGTAATCTCACTCAACTCATTCTCTCCATCCAAGAGTGCCTCATATGTTGTACTTCCCCACTCAACTAGGTGATCTCGGTTGGCTACCAACCGAAAAAAGTTCTGTCTCAAAATTCTGACAACCTCCTGTAAGGCATGAATCTCTATCAGAGACAAGTAAAAACTACCATGATCATCATCCATAGGAGCATCCCATCTATGAACAACCAAAATCTATCGAGCAACACCAAAATTCTCAAATGCGGTAACAATATCATGCTCCCTAACTCTCAACGGACTAGACACATGATGACTCTGAATAATAGGCCTCCTATGCATCACCCCTGGAAAACTATTCATACTATAAATAGAAGTGGTACCCAACATAATCCTTTCATAAACACTATCCCCCAGTGTGTTGTCATCTGAGCTCTATGAACTAACAATTAAAATCACATCCTCAAACAAAGCACTAGCATCTGACAAATCTCCATCAAATTCCTCTGTACCTAAGGAAGCTGCTACAAAATCTACCTCCTCAACACTCTTAGTTGCCTTGTCCTCTGTAACCACTAAATAATCCAAAGCCTGGGACCCATCTGAACTCTTTAGCAACTTGGAGTCCTCTCCCAGGGTCTAATACAGACATGACTCACCACTTATGGAGTCACCCTCAGGGCTCACATAGAAAGTATCGGTAGAAAACCAAGATGCTAACAAATGCTCTACCTCCTCTGGTGACTCAAGCTAAACCTCCTTTGACTCCCTACTAACAAATGAATCCGAGTCATGCTGGCATGAGTCCATGTCTACTGTTTCTGACTCAACACTGGTATCATCACATGCAAACTCCATGCTCAAATCCTCAACACGAGAGAATACTGGCATCTCCTACACTAACCCCATCTAAGGATTGCCGCTATCTAGATCTGTACTATCTAACTCCATGTCTTCAAGGCAATCCTCAAAAGTGGTATCCTCCTCCTCTGTCGATCCAGAGTCCCCCGTCATATCCTCCAACACTACAACACTCCTACTATCAACAACTCCCTCAACATCGACCATAGAACTATCATCATGGCAATCTGGACATAAGTCGATGTTTGTCTCTATAATACAATCCAGTGAGCTACATAAATAAGCTGTAGGTGTCAACTCTTGTTGTATCACCAGATCCTCAACTAAGTGCTGAGTCTCCATGCAACTGCCAGCCTGTGTAACTGTCATGTGCTCATCCATTGAGATAGGTGATGACCCTACAATCAAAGTGTGGGGTAACTCAACTGGAGGGGCACTGATCCCTACCACTGATGTGCTAGGCCCAAGTGCAACTGTGAAATCATCCTGCAGATCTCTCCTGACCTCCCTCACCATGTCAACCTGTCTCGTATCTTGCATCCTACGAGAAGAAGATCTACCTAAGAATGAAACCATGTATCTAGTCGCCTTGTCAATGGTAGCTGGTTCTAACAACTGTTCACAAATCTTGTTCTAAATATCTCGAATATGATCCAACTGTCTAACCAAGGCATTAGTTTGCTTTTTTGAATTCAAAAAAACTATCTAATGGTCTCATTTGTCTGCTGCTATATGTTTTCCTATACCTATCCATACTGGAAAATAGAGTGTTGATCACTCACACAATTTTTGCAATCCCCACAGGATGGCGAGAAAATCGCTCTGATACCACTGTAATGAGCCTGACTAGCTCCTTCTAGATCACCCAATATGAACAACTTTTCTAATTATGAAAATAAAGAGATTTGACATTTTTTCCAGAACAATTATATAATTCCTTTTTGTAATTCCCAAATAAGTATGAAAACAACCATCCAAGATGAATCTAATCTAACGTTTCAATATGAATAATAACCAATACAATTTCATAGGAAAAATAAATAACATCTAACTCTAGCCTATGAATTTGTCAAACTAAATATGACATCTATCAAATAGATACATCACGACAATGCTATAAATAAAATTCCAACCTTGTAACCAAGCGGCTGCCAGTAGACTTAAAAAATGCCACCATTATCTCTCTATGGGTCTGCTAGTAAATTACCACTCCACGAATCAGCATCAACAACCAAAGAAAACTCAGACTAAGGAAGGGACTGTAAACCAGCCAAAGACAAATGAAATACTTCAACTTCCTAACGCTGAACCATACAAGCACAATTCACCAACATGGAACGTTGATTCAAAGTGCATATAAATTTTGAGAATGATTCGTTCTCAGCCAACATATAACCTCCAAACCCTTGAAATGTTTGTAGAAGACCAAGCTCCATAAGTGCCAAAATATATTTAGCTCCAATACAGTAAGATCTCAGTCCATAAAAACAAAAATCCTCTAGTTCAATCTCCAACAAGCTCCAATCTGATCGACCTCTTAATGCAGGCCCCAGTTCAACGTGAAAACCAATTTCAGAATTAATTTCACTCTCTGTGTGCCAATTAATTATCAGTAATCTTCCTAAGATAAGAAGCTCCAGAATAAATCCAATTCTCTCCTTAGCCACATAAATACAGTAGAGAGATCTTGCAATTGTTTACCTCAGCACAATTGCAGCAGTGAAGAACTCATAAACCCTAGCCCAAGGCTCAAGAAGAAAAATTAATAAAATATTCAATAGATCATTTTCCTTTTACAAAGCATTGATTTTATAATTAAAAAGTGTCTCTCGCATACACTTTTTACTTAAAACACTTTTTATACTTAGGCACATATTGAATAATATACTTTATTAACTCATTTGGCTCCAAAAATGACGTTTTCACCAATATCATGAAATTATGACATGCAAGGTCCCTGTTTCTTGTGCCCAAGATTTAAAAATTTTCATCCTGGTTCCAATGAGCTATAACACTAAGGTATCCAACTTATAATAAATGGAAACCTTAGCAAATTTAATTAAATAATAATAGTAAACCACCTGTCTTGCGAAAACAACTGAAGAAGTATTCGAGTCAAAATTTGTCTGCATAGGAGTGATCCTGATGATGAAAGATGATGAATGAACCTGATGGGGTGACTTACTAAAAATAAATGCTCTCTCCAAGATTCTTGGAGCCCAAACCGAAAGCTAGAAATGAAAACTGAGAGCATCATTCAACTCTTCTAACTCATCTGAGCTCATCGTAACTATCCATTGACTTACTATAAATAGTAACTTCACACCAATAACCCTCTAAACACCTCACCAGACCATAAGGATCACAATAATGACCTGGCATGATCAATTCAATGACCTGCTAAAAATGGGGACATTACATTGAGTGGGTGTGGAAAAATGATATTGCTATGGATAGACATCTCATTTGGTCAGTTTACTACACAGGTCAATTAAAAAATGCTTGTATGTTTTATTGGTTGTGTAGAATGCATGTAGAGAGAGGTGTACCTCATATTTGAAGTTTTTTTAGGTTGGACATGGAAAAGGGGAGCATGATGGAGTAGGTGCATGTGTAAAGAGAGATCTAGTTAAGGAGAGATTGAGGATTTCAAGTGCGAAAATCCTTGATGTGCGTTCTATTGTTGATTGGTGTACTTCAACGTTATCACAATGGGGGACTCTTGATTCAGCAGTGCAAAAATTCTTTTGGTTGGTTGAGTTGGGCACAATAGGAGATAGGTTGGATTTTCAAATAGTGAAAGATTCTTCAAAAATGCATTCATTTTGAAGCTCAGATACTAGTACACGGACCATTTGGATACGAGAGTTGGCTTTTTTTTGTCTGAGGTGTCTTCAATGTGATTGGGATCACTATGAGTCAAGTGAGTGGGTTGATACGTGGGTTTCACATTATCTAACTCCTTTATCTGTCACACTCTTTATAATAAATGATAACATGGATTGTTCACTTGACTACAACCATCTTTCAGATCTTCTACAACCAAGAGTTTTTGCATTGGTTGCATCACAGGGGAACGATTAGAGATCAGAAAACTGGTTAGCACGTTGTGTACGAGGAAACTATAAAATTTCACTACTGAGGATAGATGATGATATGTTCACATGTTGTTGTGAGAACATGGTTGTGCACATACATGATTAGAAATAATGGCATTCCCGCGTTTGAAGACTACGAGAAGCACAAAACCATTCTCATGTATTCACACCTTGTTATAGCAACCAATGTTAAGTTGTTGAAACATCAAGGAAAACTAAAGACAAAAGAACTTTGGACTATTAGTACTATTGATCGTGAAGCAATATTGAATACCCTCAAGCAAAGAGATGACCCTTCAAGCACACTTTAGTAGTTAAGTGTAACTTACTGCAAGGTTTTCCATGTTCATTACGCTTACGTTCAATACATTAGTTGCAGTTTTCTTCTTCATTTGTTTGAGCCAATAAAATTAGTTTTGCATGTAGACTATAAGTGCAGTTGGATACATATATGATAGATATAGAAGATTGAGGTGTGCATTTGATTAGCCCATCAAAAATGATGGTAAACTTCACTATGCATTGGCTACTCATGTTCTTTGGTTTGCTCAGTTACTTATACATTCATAATATTTTTGTTAACCTATAAACTTCTTGTTTTCTCTATTAATTTTTCTTGTGCCTTCTAAATCCAGGGAATGGAATGTAGATGTCATCAAGTACCATTTGTTTAACTTATACACTTTATGAGCAGAAATGACACACTTATTTTTGATATATAGTTGTGTATCTAAGATTTTGAGTAATTTTGTATCTCGAACTTTTGATAACATTGATATATTTATTCATAATATGGTTGTATTAATGATATACAATGTATTTGTACAAAAGGTGGTGTGTATAGTCAAGCTTGTAAATGATGAAATGCATGCAAGAATGCAGATATTTGACTTGGTTAAAAAAAATTATGGTATGAGATATAAAAATTCATATGCAAAGATTCAAATTATTGAAGGAGAGTTTAGACATTTTAATTTTTTTAGATAAAAGATCTGTGGCTCATAATAGAACAAAATTAAGTACATAAAAATGAAATAGTAAATTATCTAATATAATTCTACTTCTCAATAATATAAGATGTCTTATAAATTCTTGTACAAACAATTATTAGGCTTTGTTGAATATGTTCAAATATATATAACCAGTTGTTGTCTTTGTAATGGAATTGATGTATATATAAAATATTATGTTAGGTGATCTTTAATGGTAGTGGTTCATGGTTTTGCATGATGGATTCTTGATGTATATAGAAAAGATATATAGTTGGACGATAAGTTTGGGATGTTATAAAATGTGCATGTGTGGTTTTGAGGGCACAAAACATGTGTTGTGTATGGTAATGGAGTTGAGTTGTTAGAAGACTTACAATGATTGATTTTTAGGGTTGTTGGGAGGGGTGGCTGAATATTAAAAATAATTGAATTTTACGAGTGTTGACTGGCCTAATCATGATTAATTGCATATTTCAAATTTCAAACATACCACTAACACTCATTGTAATGGAATTGGTGGAGTACTTGGAGGGGATTACATGTAAGAGCAATATTTTTGCCTGTGAGATTAAGACATACATAATGAATAGGAGGTCCAGAGGATTTGGTAAGGCAGAATTTGAGAGCATCAAGAATCGTTCATTGTGGGACCAAACCATCAAATCCATCGGTTCCAGTTGGCCAGGTAAATGGTAGCAGAGCCCTTTTTTCATCCACCTAGCATCAAGAACATTCTGACGCATGTCAGACTGAAGTGTTCCCAAGGTGCATTAAGAGAAATTGGGCAGCGATTTTTGGAGAGCGATATATCAGACCTCATGAGAGATATCAGAGATCCGTGAAGTGCACAAGGACTATCTTGGGAAGGCCTACAAGCACATAGATCTATTCTGGGATATTCCACTTGGATTGCATTTGGTGACCTGATCTCAGTTGGTGAAAAAAGTTGCATTGTTGCTTAGTTGAAAGTTGCTCAATGCTGAAAATTTCAAACTGTTCGTCTTGGGACCAAAATTTTAGCTCCATCGGCTCTGGTTAGCCAGTTAAATGGTAGGGGAGACCTTTTTTCACCCGCGTAGCATCAAGAACATTCTTGCGCATGTCAGACCGAAGTCTTCCCAAGGTTCACTAAGAGAAATTGGGCAGCAATTTTTGGAGAGCGATATCTCAAACCTCATGAGAGATATCAAAGATCCATGAAGTGCACAAGGACCATCTTGGGAAGGCATACAAGCATGTAGATTAGTTCTGGGATATTTCACTTGGATTCCATTTGGCGATATGATCTCAGTTGGTGAAAAAAGTTACATTATTGCTCAATTGAAAGTTGCTCAATGGTGCAACTTTCAAACTGTTCGCTGTGGGACCCAGGGATAAATTTAAGAAATCCCCCCTCCCAAAAAGTATAAAATTATGGTGAATCACATTTTTTTTGGAGGGAAATTTTTTAATATCGATGGCGAATTATGGTTCAAATTATAGATATTTGGTGGCAAATTTTTTAACAACGTATACCATTTTTATAAAAATATGGCGACAACAAATGATTTTAATAAGAAAATTATTAATTTAATTGGCGAAGCTGGAAAATTATACTGATAAATTATGGAAAAATTATTTTCCAAATATTGTAATTAATTTATTTGTCATGGCGAATGTATTTCAAAAATACATATATACTTGGCGATTTAATACAATAGTTGTATAGTTGGTATGGCGATTTAATAATTGGAAATAACTATTAAAGTTTCATCCTCCTAAGTTTTCATTCTCAAAGAATGACACGTGTGATGATTCTGGAGAGAGTTTTTAGTAAAGGAGTTATGTCACCACATTTCTTCCAAAATGCACCTTCCACTGTTCATCTCTCTTAATCCAATGGTTCTGATTTGATGTTGAAGTTGCATCAGGTCCCATCACTGTGACATCATAGAATCACACGTCTATTGGATTACAACATATCAATGACCAAAGGTGAATTTTGGGCCTATTATTGGTCTTCATAATCTTTACAACAAACTCTTGGCAGAAACATGACACGTGGTATGATTGATTGTACCAATAAGCCCACGATCAATCATACCATCTGTCATAATTCTGCCGAGAGTTTGGTGTAAAGATTATGAAGACCAACAATAGGCCCAAAATTCACCTTTGGCCGTTGATATGTTGTAATCCAACAGACGTGTGAGTCTGTGACCTCATTTTCTGTCATAAAAAAAGCATAATTATTTTGGCAATCTTCAGTAATATTAGATATAAATAATAATTAATGGTGATGAGTAGATGACATCAATTAAAGTAATGTCAATTAATGGCTGCTTAGATGGATCCTTTCAATTTTCAATGATAGATATGTATTAATTATCTTGATATAATAATGTGTTAAAGTTATCGCTTAAATGAAAACATCATGTCATCTAAGGACATTATTTTTTGACCGTTCGATGATCTTACATCAACGATAAAGCTTCATTTCTTGCCGCATCTAATGTACTTTTCTTATTATTTCTGCAGAGTGGGCACAGGTTTCAAGTTTTTTTATAATAAAGAATTGTTATGTCCACCTGCATGATGCAATCCTTTCGACCTTCGTTATTCCCAAAATAGCAAATGTCTTATCATAAGTGTTGTTTCTAATTTCACCCACTCTTGCATTAAATATGAAAGATTTGGAGATTTTTGAAGGACAGATGCCATTTAACTTATGAAATAATTAGATCTTTAGGGGAGAGAAATAATTCCAATCAAGGCTTATAAATAGATGATCTATGCTCGTTAATTTATGATTGTGAAAGTAGATTTGTGAAAATAGTCTACGAGTGCTAGGTTCTCTTTGATTTTTGTCACAAATTAGAATACTAATATTAGTTTGATTTTCAATGGACACTCCAATTCATTTAAGATGCACTGCCTTGGAGGATCATAAGACCTTTTTGGGCCTGGTCACAGACCCAATCCTGACGTCTGTTGCTACGAAGTTGGGAGCCTTCACCAAGGAGCCTATAAGGATGGTGCTGGGACGTGAATTTATGGAGAGTAAAAATAGGTATAGAGTTAACACTGACATTTTGTCTTAGTTCTTGGCATCTCTGTTGGACCTGGGAGGGGCAAAGGTGGAAATTCTCATTCTTCTGAGGAAATTTTTTACAGAAGAGTACCCCAACGACGATGTGAGTGTTGTCGTGTTTGCAGAAATTAGATTTGGAATTCCTTGGGAAAATGATTTGCCTAGGATTCTACAACCAGGAGAAAATGTTCCCAGGCAACCATTTCTATTGAACCTTGATGTTGAGCAGCTCATGCATCATCGGAAGTGGGAACAGATTGGGAGGGATTTCCTCCGGAAGTGACACAACCTGGAGGATAACGAGGACTTTCTATGGCTAGAATAATTCTCTGAGATTATCCTCTCTTCAAAGTTCCACATAGAAGGAAGGATCTTGAGCCAGATAGTCCCTAATTATGTCTCCCTCTATCCCTGTCCCTATAAAAAATATGAAAATGTTTTAAGAAATTTGTCAGGAACCACTGTGCCCACAAGAACATCCATTTCCATAGGTGAGATTGGGGAATATATTGCTACTGGGTCTGGTAGTGGCACTGGTGCCAGTGGGACTGGGAATATTATACAACAAGTTCCCTCTCTAAAGAGGCCAGAAGAATTTACACAGAATCCCATAGAAGAAGATAGTGTCAAGAAGAAAAAGTTTTCCAAATCAATGACACTCAATCCAAAAGAACTGTTTGCACTTTCAGGTTCAGAAAAACCCTCTAAAATTTTAAATCCTTAAACAACATTAGTTAGATCAACAAGCATTGCAAGCTCTGCTTTACCTTTCAAACATTCAAATCCTTCTACAACACCAAATTTTTGTTTCAAAGATTTCTATAATAAATTTGTAGAAACAACAACCAAGAATAAGGAAATAAAGAAGACATTGTAGACTGGTGCCCTTACTGTAGCCATAGAGGAACAACCTGCATCCAATCGGGTTTTTCCAACATATGACCCAAACATAGACATGATGGAGTTCATGGTTGTTATTCCACCCAAAAAGTATGGAAACCCACCAGAGAGTCAGATAGATCCGTCTGAATTTCAAGTTAGCACTCTCCAAATGGATTTTTCCAAAGTTAAAAATGTGGACAAAATCAATGTGTCAAAGTCTACAAACCAAGTGGTCTACAGTGCACTGCTAAAGCTGTAAAGAGAGAAAAGTAAGCTCGAGAAAAATATAGAAAAGTTACAGGAAGACATTGCCAATGAAAAAGCAAAGAGGAAAGCTTCAGAGAAGAGTTTGAAAGAATTACAGAAAAAGATTAAAAAACTGACCTCTACATCAGAAAATACAGAGCAGGAACATGCAGAGGTAGTAGTGAAGGAACAAGAGTAGGAAGAGATGAAGGTACTGAGGGGGATATTGGCAGAAATTAGTAAAAAACTAGAGGAAGAAAGAGTCACTTCACAAAATTTATTTAAAACCATGGAGAGTAATGCTTCCTCCAATCGGGAAATGCAAAAGCAATTGGACTCTTAGGTGGATAAAGCCAATGATTGGGAACACAAAGCAGTGGAAGAGAAAAATAATTGTGAAAAAATGGTAGAAGAAATAAAGAAGGCCAATAATACAATTCAAACTTTAAAAAATACTAGTAATAATTTAGTGAAGATTACTAAAGAACGCATTTGGGGCCAAATATTGGGGATGTCTGATAGCTTGTTTGAGTGGTTTGAAATGCTTCAAAGTATGAGAGTATGTTATGTGAATCTCCATAAGAACATTGAACAAAACATGGATGTTGTCAAGAAAGAAAAGAAAGCAAAAGATATTATGCAACAACTCTATAGTAAGAGTGATAGTTATCTATCAAACAAGGGAATTAGCACCCGCCTTGATGCCATAGTAAAGGTATCAAGTATCATTTGAAAATGTGAGAAGCTACGGGAAGCACAAGAAATGGATGACAAAGCTAAGAAGAAGATCTTAAAGATGGAACAAAGGAAAGAGAATTTGGAAAGTCTTGGTTTGCCTAAGGGATTTGACACAAATAAGTTCATTGGAAGAGAAATTTACAAAATAAGGTTGTAGGACAAAATAAATACTGATTTACACTTTCTTCCTACAAACATATCTCCTGATACATTCATGGATTTCATAAAACCAGTGAGAACTTTGAATGGAGTTTTAGAAGCAACAGTACTGTCAAATCACACTTCCAAATATGAATTGCTAACGAAGTTGCAAGAGCGTGACTATACTATGAACCAAATTGTTCTGCCATCAGAGGATGTTTGGACTGGCCTACAAAGATTGCTTTGAATTTTGAACTACTATAAATCGTAATGTATTGCAAATGAATACAAAACAATTTGTGCTCTATCTAATTTTCATGTTTTCCAATTTAATGTATGTTGAGTTACTCTATTTTGTTCAGTTATTCTTAGTTGATTTACTCTGTTATATGCTATTGGAAATTTGGAATACATAATTTCATTCAGCAATTTCAAATTCAAATATGAATGATCATTGATGATACGATACGAACTACAGTAATGATACTCTTTGTTCTCAAATTTTAATGATGAAAAATAATACATTCTTGCTTTTCTAAAATGAACATTGAATGATAGGATATAGTAGTTAATAAGCTCAAAAATTACCTATTGATTGCTACTGCTAATTTAGTAGAAATTTTCTAAATTTGCCAATTCATGTCTATGTCGTCATCATCATCTAATTCTGGTATTCCAGTTCCTTCATTGTTCTCTTCATTTTCATTTGTTTCTTCTTCACTCTGACCTCCATTTCTATGAATCCCACTCCCATCACCACCTGTATTTGTCCCACTCAGAGTTAGCAATTGGTTAATGGTGTTTCCCAACCCTCTTCTTTTGCATCTTTTCTTCTAGATTTCCATTTCTTTTTATAAGGAAAAGTATTGACATCATATCTAGATGTATAGACCTTCAAGCATGTCTCCAAATTCTTGTCTATTTTGTTTCTTAGCTTTGATTTTAGGAATCCCAAAGCACTAAAAACTCTCTCATCCTCCATTGAACCCAATATCATGGTTTGACATAGATCAGCAAGCATGAAGAACTCTAAAATTTCATCACGCAACATTGTGCTCTGTTTTAGTTATGTCCAAAGCCTTGTTTCTGAGCCCTTTGCATGTGGGTTATGCATTAATTGATATTGATTCTTCATAGTCCTTGCAAAAGTGCCTGATTTCTATCTAAGAAGACCTTTATCTAAAATTCCATTGAATTCTACAGATTTGCGAAATTCCTTTATCAAAGTCAACAACGTATTACGATAATCTTCCTTAGAGTTTAAGTGCCAATATTGAGGAAACACAATTTCCATGGCCTCAAGTAGTTGTTCATATGGGAATCAGGATCTTATTTTAGAGGAAAATTTATAGGCTATGTCCCTTGCATTAGCTGCTATAGACTCGACGATCTTGGTAAACTCTTCCCTTGTAACTCTTGTAGCTCGCTTCTTTGGGGCTCTATAGTACATTGGTATCTGAAATCCCCTTACACAAACACATAAATATCCATTTTCAATGATTGTTAAATAATTATCAAGATTGTCCAAATCTATTAGTTTCCTCTAGTGATTAAAATTTTCATCGGGTAAATTTGGGTCATTTCGATAAAGATTATCGAGGACTTGGCATGACATTTTACGCAAAGTAGCATATTCTACAATATACATGGCTCTTTGCTGGGATTTTTTCATAATGAATGTCTTTTATTATAGCATGGGAAGAAGAGATGCTAAAGTCAAAAGTGTCTCTATATTGCTTAACCTCTGAAGCAGGTCGCCACATCTATGATTTTTTGCATTGTCACGATTTTCGTACATAAGTCCAATCAAAGATTGATATTCAGAAAAAAACTCGATGTGCTGGCCTATCCAAAGAGATCCATCTAGTATCAAAATATTTTAGAGGCTTGTTTTCAATGGTAATTCCATCAGCAAAGTGATGAAATTCCCTAAAATGTTTGGGACTTTGACAAAAATATGAGTACAACTCTCTTACTAAATCTTCAACCTTGTTTACTAAAGGAAACTTCTTCACAACTCTAAAAGCAAGATTCATCCTATGGGCCATACAGTGAATGCCAATAACATATGGTGAACAAGAAGCCTGCATCTTTGTGCAAAGACCATTCCTTTGACCTTGCATTACTGAATCTCCATTCGCTCCAACACAGATCAACTTCTTCGCTATTGTCAATTCATCCATAGCTCCATATTCAATTAAATGGCTCTTTACTAATTGAAATAAAGTTTTCGATGTCGCATTGTCCCTCAATTTTGCAACAGTTAGTAGATGTGGTTGCCAAACATTATTCTGTATAGTATAAATATGCATGCATACCCACGACGTATTATCTATTGTCATAACTTCATCTAAGGACAATGCAATAAAGGTTGACTCTTTTATTTTTCTCTATATATCCTCTATTTCAACCTGGGCAATACAACTTGCCCATTCCCATCCACTGTTTATTGACCAATGAGTGATAGGATAGTTAGGAACTTTCAGAAAGTGTAACAAACCACTCATTTTTGGATAGTCTATCATTGGATGCCCTCTGCTCAAAATATGGAAAACATTACTTAATTGAACAACTTTTCTGCCTTCTTCTACTTCACTTTCTTTTGCAAAAATAGCATTAATAAAACCTTGAACTTCACCAGGCTTCGTCTTAAATTTCTAAAAAAAATAATATTCCTCAGCATGCCTTTTATGTTGACATTGCTCCTTTGTTTTATATCTTACCAATTTTAAATCCTTTCCATCTACAGTTGAGGTTTCATAAACCTTACCAACATGTTTCTCTATGGTGTCCAGTTTAAGCTGCAACCGCTTTTCTTTTTTATACTTCCAACTACAAATCGGACATCTACATTCTACTGGTGGCTCACCTACAATTGGATTGTCCATGGGTTCAATGAATGGATACTTTTTTTCCCAATCAAATTTAAATCTCCTTGACATATCCCATTGACAATTAGTTTTTCTTTTGATTTTCCTCTCCCTTTAGTGTTACTATTAATTGAACCATCATCATCACCGAAGTTAATCGATTCATCCTGGTACTCGTTATTTACTTGAAATTAATCTTCAAGGTCATCTTCATCAGAGATATCAGGTTCTGAAACTTTGTCACTAGATTTATTAGGTTCCCCAATTTGTTGAATAGACTCCTATGTAAGTTGATAACCTTGAAGTTGTACAAGTTCCTTGATAGAAGTAATCTCCAAAGTGTGCTTGCACAATCCCCAAGATAGGACTTAGTTTTCCCTAGCCCAATACAAGATCCTAACTCCACTATAGGATCTCCCCAATTCAATAGAAACTCTGTCTAAGACCTCACCTAGCTCTTCTCTAAGAGTTACAATGATTGTGCTTTCACCTTGGATGACAACTATCTTAGTTTTGTCTCAATGCTTCCAAAGACTTGAATAAACAAATGCAAAGTTCTCCATTCCAACATACTCCATGCTACAAGGGAAATGTGGGTACTTTTGATGTCCTCCTTACTCCCAAACAACTCAAAATCCATAAGTTTTTCCACTCCAAGTAGTCGAGTTCACAACTTGTCTTCAAACTGTCCAATTAGCCCTATCCAGAGGGTTTTTTCTGGAATAACTTGCAAAACTCACACACAACCCCCAAAAATATTTAGGTATCTAAATACCCTTTTTAGATAACTAAAGGATTTCTAAGGTCTTAGGTCCCCAACTCATCCGTACAACACTTTCCTAGAAAGTAGGGTTTTTAGGCCTATTTTGGTGCATTACAAGCAATGGTCTGATTTCTCCTCACAAATCAATCTATTTGGATTGGCATAGCTCTAAACTTGAACCTAGGGACTCATAAGACCCTAAAAAAGCTTTGACATCACCTGCTTCAATCCTCCATCTCATTCCCTTATTTTGCAATAGGTTTCTAACCTCTCATGCACCTAACAGGGCTATCCTAACTCACCTAGGGCATGAGTTTAAAAATAGCTCCACTCATCTCCTGAACTCCTACCTCTATATGAAAAATATACAATGGATCCACTATGAGATTCATCCACTCTTTTAAGGTTTCCATGGTTGAATCTCAAGTGGGATCCATGAAAACAAAAATTGGCTAAAAGACACCAGCAGACTACCTAGTTTACTATTATTTTCCTACCACTCGAAGATTAACTCAAAACAACTTTCTCCACTTTGACCAACACCATTGTGTCTACCCCTGCCAAAATATGAAGATATTTTTTTGCATTTTGTTGGACTCTCTTGGACATCTCTAGATTCTCCACCTTCAATAGTCCTCTTCCTATTTAACTTTGATTGTGACATCTCCAACAAATTAAGGCTGTAATAAAAATTTACTTGAATAAGATACTAAGGACTCGTAGTCTTTCCAGTTCATTACCGATCACACGATGCAATTATTAGCTTACAATCAACTAATTTTTTGTACTCCTAAATTTCTTGAAACTATCCTTATATACAAATTGCTTATTTTGAATTTTGGCGAAGGGGCTGACAATTGCATATGATAACAACTAATATTTGGCAAACCTCGCATAATTTCAAGTAATTGACTAGGCAAATAGGGTAGGAATTTGGGACACGGTCAATTATGATGCATGGCAAATTGGGTCCTAGTGCAAATAAAATTTTAACTTGGGATAATGGGCCTTTGGCGAATGGAGATCCTTGATAAATACCCATTCCTTAATCCGTGGCTAATAATAGTAAATATACAATAGATAAATGGGTGAACAACCCCACTACCATAGTGAAATTACATGCAAATAGTGGCGAACAACCCAACCACTATACATGTCTTTTATAAAATCTGGGCAAACCGATCAACCAGTATACTACGCATTTTTTTGCCAATTTCTATATGCCCGATGGGACATATTCACCAATTGGCAAAGAATCGCCACTAAAAAAATCCCTGGTGGGACCAAACCATTAGCTCCATCAACTCTGGTTGGCTAGGTAAATGGTAGGGGAGACCTTTTTTTTCTTGTGTAGCATGAAGAACGTTCTGGCACATGTCGGACTGAAGTGTTTCCAAGGTACACTAATCAAAATTGGGCAGTGATTTTTGGAGAGCGATATCTCAGACCTCGTGAGAGATATCAGAGATTTGTGAAGTGCACAAGGATCATCTTGGGAAGGCATACAAGCACAAAGATTGGTTCTGGGATATTCCACTTGGATTCCATTTGGTGACCTGATCTCGGTTGGTGAAAAAAGTTGCATTGTTTCTTAGTTGAAAGTCTCTCAATGGTGCAACTTTCAAAATATTCATTGTGGGACCAAACCATCAGCTCCATTGGCTATGATTGGCTAGGAAAACTCTAGGGGAGGAATTTTTCACTCGTATAGCATCAAGAATGTTCCAGTGCATGTCAGACCAAAGTGTTCCCAAGGTGCACTAAGTGAAATTGGGTAGAAATTTTTGGACAGCAATATCTCAAACCCCGTAAGAGATATCAAAGATTCATGAAGTGAAAAAGGACCATCTTGGGAAGGCCTACAAGCATGTAGATCAGTTCTAGGATATTCCACTTGGATTCCATTTGGCGAGATGATCTCGGTTGGTGAAAATTTTTGCATTGTTGCATAGTTGAAAGTTGCTCATTGGTGCATCTTTCAAACCATTCATCCTATGACTAAACCCTCTCTTCTATTTTCTCAAGTTGGCCAGGTGAACCCTAGTTACAACCCTATTCCACCCATAGAGATGTAAAGAACATCAGCGACCATCCCATACCAAAGTGTCCCCAAGGTCTATTGCGCCTATTAGCCTAGTTGTGGTTATTGATGTAGATGAACTTGGAAGACCAATAAACTCATACAATCCAACTGATCCATCCATCCATCATAGGAACAAATCAGTAGAGGAAAAACAAGATCTCTAAACTTTTATCACTGTCACCTTACTACAACAACCTCATGACAATCAGAGGTGTATGAGGTTTAATATTATGAACTCTCCCCCAGCCTATCTAGCCTCTTGGATTCAACCATCTCATGTTATTTATAATATTTTCTTGTTCATTTATTAATAGTTTTAGATCCAATTGGGTGACTGTCCTGTGACAACATTGTCTTTCCTTTTGATTGGAGGAATGCAATAAGGGATCCATCCACTTTCTGTGGTCTCTGTGGCACAGGGATGGATCCATGGGTTGTATAATATGTTATTAACATTAAATATGAAAGAGCAATTGGAATTTGCAGGGTGATCACCAACTGAGATGAAGTTGCAGGTTTGTGGGTGCATAGAAAGTAAGCCATGACTATAGCAGCCAAGGATTGGGATTCATAAGGGTATGTTTTTTATGTTCAAAGATTTTTTACATGTTAAGTACATGGTTTAGGATCCGAGAGTAGGGTCTAGAAGGGATTTTTGTCTTGGGTTTCAGAAAGCCCTAGTTGTAGGCTTGAATTGGTGAGGATCTTGTAGTTTGGGTGTTTGCAGAGGGTTTTTGGAGAAAAAAGTACATAATCCTTACATTTGAGACATATATAAAGACTTTTGAAAAGAACAGAGTCTGGGAGTAAGTACTTTATATAGTTTCTTTGTAAAGCGAGTCAATTAGGCCTAGGAAGGAAGGTTGGAGGAGCAGTATTTGGGGTTGATTATCCAAAAAAACCACACCTAAGTTTAATATATGTTAAGGGGGGTCAAAAAGGGTATTTGAATCTACTATTACATTTTGGAGTGTTTTTGGAAGTTTGGGTAAAAGGTCCAAAAATTAGGGAAAATAGGGCTACTAGGTCTACTAGTCCTATTTAGGATTAAGAGCAGATTGGGGTGCCAGACCCATTTTAGGGGATTTCCACCAGTTGGAGAAAGTGTGGAGTGAAGTTGGAAGTTGATTCAAGGTGCTAGAGGAAGTGGGTAGGTCTTTTCATTCATTTTATGCAATTGGAGCCTATGGTGCATTTGGGGGTTCCTAATAATGCATGACAACGATATAATATGGAAATGAACATACATAAAACACATGAAAAATATGTATTATGGAAACAATACATACATAGAGCTAATGGAAAAGATATAATATGAAAATGAATATACATACATAAATACAATGCATGATAAAGACATGTTATGGAAATAATACATATATACAACACATGACAAAGATATAATATGGAAATGATACATACATAGAACACATGAAAAAGATAAAATAACTAGAAATGAGCATGTAGATATGTATATATGAAATTTTTTTGTACAAAATGTGGCACATGCCATCTCAAAATATTTACAAAATCAACATATCTAGATACAATGTGGCATACACCATCTCACAATGTGCCATATGGCATCTCAAAATAAGAAAAAACTACAAATGTTTCTAGGACGTCCTATTCTACTAGTGGATCATCAAAATGGAGCCTCTTAAAAGTACTCTTTGGCTCTAATGGATCCTGCATTCAAACACAAAAGTGAAACCCCAAGTTAGATTACTTAATTTATATGGTTTCTACAAATCAAAAATAATTATTCAAAATCATAGTCAACAATAATAAATAAACAAAATTTAAAATTTAACTCTCATGTACCTCGCCTCTCTATCTCCTCATGCGGTTAGGATTCCTAACATATGTCCTTGGTAGCGAAGGGACAATGCCACCAATGTCAAATCCAACATGTATATGTTTGCAAAAATGAGATTGATCGATGAGTTATACTATTTAGTATTAAATCCTTGGTAGCAAATATATGTTTACAAAGTAATTGAATTAACATTAAAACTTACCTACGTTGAAATTTCTTAAGGCAATGTTGGTTGGGTCATCAATGATACAAACCCTTGGCATTGTGCCTCCCTCAAAATAGGGGTGACCTACAAAAGTCAAACAGATACTTGATACAATCATGACTTGATCATATTATATATACTTGATAGTAAAATATAGACAATTTTTTTTAGAACTATACGTACTGTGGGACTATCACGGCAAATTGAGATGCATGCGACTCTACTATGGTGAACTGGTCTCACGACATCGTCAGACACCACCCTCTGTCAAATAAACCATGTATATTAAAAATGAGTATGCACAAGTGACAAGTATACATGTATGCATAAAAAATCTAAAATACTTAATTACCTTCCCCTTGTCAATGCCTAACGCCTGAACCCACTTACATTGCCCCCCAGTGGTAGCTGGTGAAATCTGCATCAATATGTAATAAGATGATCTTAAGAATTAGAAAACAAGGGTATATACTATTATAAAAAAAGAAACCAATGAGTGCATTAAAACGTATGTACTGTGGAAGTGTCAAGGCCAAATGAAATGGACAAAAGCATGGACCCCTCTACCTATGACATATCCTCCTCTGCCATTAACTAAACATAAATGGAACAGATAAAAAAACATAAGTGGGCAATCATTATAAGCAAATTCTACTAAAAATACAAACATTTAAAATTAAATACAATGTGACAGGTTAACTGTTTACTCTTATCATAACAGTAGGAGTCCATGGCTCTTCATGCCCCTCCTCATCTCTTTTGTGATGCACATCTCCATGAGGTGCTTCAGTTCCTATAGTGTGTTGTGTAGTATCGTCAACCTCAAAGACATAGTTATATGCATCACTATCATTCAGGGGACCCAAGTACATATTCTTTCACATAATACAAGTGTGGGGCACACAAACATGTGAGCTCATGGAGGATGTGGAAGGGCCAGAATCATCAGCACAAGGAGGAAAAAATGTCACACTCTTCCTAACGAGTAGATCACTCAAGGTGTGAATGGATCGAATAGTCTGTGAGCCAGCCTCAACAATAATATCAGGATGTTTCACTATAGGAGGTGGTGAAATCTTGGGGGGGGGGGGAACATATGTGCGTGATTTCACCTGGTGTGCCCATGGCTATTGGAATTATTGGAATGATGTACTGAGAGGGGAGGGGTGAATCAGTACCTCTAAAACTTTTTATGTGATTGGCCCATTAACCTTTGTGTCATCAGATTTGTATATGCCTATCTATCTGTTCATCTTTGCTTATGTATGTGTAATCATAATATAAGTTCTTTACATGTGTAAACATTCAAGAAATATTCATGAAAACAAATAACGCATAACACATGATATGATATCGTAGAAAACTCCTGTTAGGAAGTAAAAACTACGGTGGGGATGTCTACCCACAAAACTTCACTATCTGCGAATAAGAAGGGAGCCGATAAAGGCTTACAATTGATCACTTCTGATGATCTACCCTATTAAGAGTATTAGAGTGGAGACCTATTAGGATCTACTTCATTTGAAGCTTTAGCAACACCGTTAGGTGTGCACTCTGTTAAGAGATTT
>MU226942.1:1084210-1113239 GCA_018584345.1 Thuja plicata
AGTTTCTAGCTCTATTCTTGATTCACGCTTTTCAAATTAACTCTAGATCCAAGGTTTACAACTTGACCTTGATCTTTAGTTAGATATGTTTTAGATCTATTAGGATGCTTTAAAACATTTACAATATACTTGCTTGAACCTCAAGTAAAGATTTAAAACAAGTAAAAACTATATAAATAGAATTACATTGCTTTATCTGACGTGTAAAGTCAGATCCACTTTTGCGGGTTCTGTAATTGATTGTCGGTTTTGATGGTCGGGCTGCTCTATCAGTCTGTCAGTTTTCTTCTTCATCAGTGTTCCTTACTTGAACTGTTTGTTGGGTATGCCTTTTCTGCTCCATCAACGATGTTCTCAAAATTGCATCGTCGGTTATGCTTGCCATCGGTCTTACTCTTTTCATGGTTCATCGGTAAATTCTACACTTAGAATTTTCACGATAGTCTTGTCTTCTAGTTGGGTATGCTTGTTGTCCGCCGGTTATGCTTATACCAATGACCTTGATCATGTTTTTCCCTTTAAGTATACTAATGGAAAAACTTAATGTCATCAATCTCCCCCTTTGACATTAGTATCAAAAACTGATATGTGCAACATACTTGATGCATTAGTATGTACACCTATGTATACTTCTTCCTTATTCATGAAATGACTCCCCCTATGCACATGCCGGTATGTGTAAGTTTATGTACATATCTATCCTTGCTGTACATACATTATACATATCTATTCCTCCTTTTTCTACTAAAGTATATTGTACATATGTATACATTCCTCCTTTTTTGATAATGAGGGAAAATGTACTTACATCTTTTCAAAAATGTGAGAGTGTGAGGCTTTGATTTCCTCCATCATCTTCTCCCATTTCTCCTTTAAATTCTCCAAAGCCATATGCTCAAGTGATATCCTCACATGCATGTCATATATGTTGTCTACCACAGACATCTCTGGGGTTGAGATCATATTTCTTGCATCTGTAATATGTTGTTGCAGAGTGGTGAGTTTTGGCAATGTGTGAGCTTGAAGCTCTGTAACCTCATTTTTGAATTGAGTCTCTGCATCCCATATTTATTGTCTCAATCTGTTCACCTCTATAATATTTTCATGATTCAGCTTTATTGCGTTTGCATCAGAGGTTAAACTTAGTGCACTAGCTGTTAGATCTGAATCTAATTGTGACTGCTTTTCACTATTTTCTTTAGTGAAATTTTCTAATGTGCACAATTTCTTAACTAAGGTAACAAATTCAGCAATCATAGGTTCTAATTCACTTGCTAGTTCAGATAGCTTTACCTTGTTCTCTGCCACTTCTTGGCTGATCTTTTCAATAAGTTTGTGTAGACACTTCATCTCTGCCTGTTCTTCCATTGCCTTCTCTGCATCTACATTTTGATTTGTGATGGCATTGGTAAGAACTACTATTTGTTCCATGACTGATATGCTATTTTTGAGTTTGATATCTGGAACAAGTTGTTGTAGAATGTCCCTTGCCTGTTCAAGTGCTTGGGCTTCCCTATGTACCTTTTTTATTTTCTCTTGAATTGCCTTTCTCTGACACATCACTCCAAAATTTTGAAGTGCTTTAGTATCTAAAGTAGATACATCCCACTTGGGTATTTCTATTACCTCATCAATTATGACAGCTAAGATATCTTTCTTCAATGCCTTTTTATTTTTCTTCTTTGGCTGGGAGGTAGATTGGTGTACTACCATTTGTAGACCTTAAGATTCGATTGATTTGGTAGGTGAGGGTCAAGAAGATGAAGTGTCCTATTGTTTTTGTTCTAAGTCCACCGACTGGTTTTGTGAAGATGTCTCCTCATTTGCCTTGGGTGTATCAAAAAATTTATCTTCTTTTTCTTTCATGCTTTCATCCTGCTTGACTTCTACACTCTTTTATTTCTCTTCATCCTTTCTCAATGTTTCATCTGTTTTGTTATCTTCTCCTTTATCTTTTTCAGTAGACACTTCTTGATGAGTGTCTGTTGCATCTTTCATCATTGTATCTGTATCCTTTTGAGTGTTTGATGCATCTTCATTTTCATCATTACCCACATCCTTGGGTATATTATCATCTTTCTTAGATGATTTCTCCTAACTTGATTCAATATCAATAGCATCGATTAATATGTTCATGTTTGTCAGTGTATTGACTTCTGCAGTGTTAATAGTTGAATCGCGTCCATCAGTATTGCCCTATGCAACATTGATATCATCATCTTTTTGCACTTTTGCTGCAAGGTCTTTTTCTATAATTTCATTGATAATGTTATATAACCATGATTCATCATTGATATCATCAGTCATGTTACCTTTTATTGTCAAATCTTCTTTGGTAATTTCTTCTTCTTTACTCAAGTCAATATGAATTGGACTTGGTGGATTGTGACTCTCCTCACTTTGAGTGTTGTCAAGAGTAGTGTCTGGCCATACTTCATCTACAACGTCAGTATGTTTGGGGCCTGCTGGATCACTCTCTTCTCTATCCAATTCCACAAATGAGTCATCTTGTATATCTTTAATGATGATTTGTTCCTTCTCTGGGCTAGCTTCTTTAGTGGGCTTTTTGAGTATCTTGTACCACTTCTTAATGCTATTTTGATCAAGATCAATTAGCTTCCCTTTGAGAAATTCATATGCTCTCATTTTTGGTCAGAACTCATTTTCATACTTCTTCATCATCTCAGTAATTTATTCCTTCTTTGAATCAGAAGGCATAAGAGTAACAAGTACTCTTTCTCTTATTTCCTTTTCCTGATGTAGTGCAAATGTCCATCTAGCTGACAATCTCTTTGATAGTTCTTTGGGAACATCATATTATGAGAATTATAGTGGAACATAATGATGTTTGCACATTTTAGCAATGATTGCTTCTTCAATCTTATTTTGATCCTTTGTACCAAATTTTAACCATTTCCTAATGTTAGGATCAAAAATAGAATATGATTCTGAAATATTCTTGCATATTTTATCAATTGTTGTAGGGACCAAAGGTTCTTTTTCCTTTTGTTTTTCTATATTAGCTTCATCCATAGCTGAGTCTTCTAGATCTTCTCGATTTCTAGTCATCTTCCTCCTTTTGGTCTATTTTTGGAGGAGCTGGTTTTCTCTTATATATCCTCACTTTTCCTTTCTTTAATGGTGAAGGAGTTGATTCCTTTGCAGTCTGGCTTCTTGTTCTTGAAGCGGTTGTTGTTCTTTCTTTCTTGGGTGTAGGAGGAGGTGGAGAATCTGACTATGTACCCTCTTAGTCATTCTTTTCTCCTTCTTTACTAATAGGTGGTTGTCCTTCAGTTTGTTCCTCCTTACCTTCTGTTTCCTCTTCACCTTCTTCAGTAATTACAAACTTCTTTGTTAAGTTTTTAACCATCTTGTCCTTCTTGTTTACAATCTTCTTGACAACAAGATCTATCTTGATCTTTTGTTTGGCTTCCTCATAGGTGCCAAATCTTTCTTGCTTGTTGTCAATTGGTTCATTCAATAGTGCCTTGATGCACTCATTGTCTTGTCCTGATTTGATCTCATATTCTAAATGTGAAAGCCAGGACTTCCTAGGTACTACTGCTTGGATATAAGTAAAATCAGTATCTACCATAAAACATATGTCCTCTTTGTGTTCTTCTATCAAACTTTCAGGTATCCTTGTTGTAGCTTGCAACATTTCCTTAATACTTTTGAAATAATCATTCATTATATCATCAAAATCTATTCCTAGTGACTCTATATGCTCACATATCTGTATGGCTACGGGTCTTCTTGTATCCCATACTATTTTTCCTATAGAAGGAAAGTATTCTTCAAAGTAAAATAATATGCACATAATGAGAGATCCAAACTTACAAGTGTTCATTCTAGAAGATCTTATGGTGTTCATGTTTTCCTTAAGTTGATTCAATAGTATCTCTGCAAGATCCATCTTCTTTCCTTGTTTGATGATTTTGTATGCTGTGCTCATAGCAGTGCTTGCTATGTTGTTCATTCTGCTTGCCTGAAATTTTTTGTATCCTACCATACATGCACCAAACTTGAGTTCTTCGTCGGTGATAGTGTTGACCTTGAGAGATCTTTTGTCTGATTTTGCACCAGTTAGCTTTTCCACTTTCTTCAGGGATGGATGCTTGTGAGCTTGTGGTTTGTCGGTCCTAGGATATCCAGTAACTGCATGACTAACATCCTTTGTTATTCATTTTGGCTTATTAAGCCATAAAGTATGGTTATGCATTCTACTGAGAACTATCTTTATCCATTATTTTTTGAAAACTCTGGGAAAGTGTAATGCATTCGTGAGTCCTTTAACTTCCAGATGCTTGTGCTCTTCTTTCAGGTTGCCAGTTTCATCACACAGTGCCCTATAGGCATTATCTAGGTCTATATCTCCTAATTATGAGATCTTGCAGTGTATATAGGACCTTACATCCTCTACCAGTAAAACCCTAGGTAGGATTATGGAGAATGCTCTGGAATCATCAGGTTGTGATGCGATTTCTAGGTCCAACTTGTATTTTGGTTCAACACAAGTGCCTCTGCTGATAAGCTTGATCATTTTCTTCTTATCTTCTTTCAACTTTTCAACTCTTAAAGTGGACGCCATTGTGTTTCAGAAATTTAGGGTTTTTCCATAAATTAAACAGTGCGGTCGGTGAATGCAGGTACTTACTAAATCCTATGATTGCTCGTGAATCCTTTGAGCTAAGTAGGAATCTTGTTGTGGTCTCACTTCAATTTTTCTCTCTAATCGCTCTTCTTGGCTCTCTTGGTTGCTCGAAAATCACAGGTGCAAAATGAGTTCTGCTGTTGGACTTTTATAACTTTTGTGCCCTAGGTTGTCATTAATGCCCAACAACTTGTCAGTATACAAAGACTGAGTTCATCGATTGAGGCATAAATAACATCTTCAGTGTAGGCGCAAAGTTTTGGGGTTACTATCAGCTTTGGTAACTTCATCGATGATTGTCAGTAAAGTGGTGAAGACAAATTTTGTTGGCTCAAGGATCACCGATGTCCATCGGTTTACACTTAGCGACTTGGCTTTTTTGTAATGACCGATGCATTCTGGTAAGTAGTGTTAACTTTTATGTGTGTGTTCACCAATGCAAATTTGTACCCAATAAATGATGGTTATTTTTCAATAATATTTACAAGTGACAATATAGTGCATCTTTAATAATGCTGATTTGTCTATGTGATCAATATGTAAATGGAACCGATGCATAATATAACTTGTCATAATGCAGTTCCATACTTACTTGTGCACTTTAGTTGGAAATGGTGATGACACTAGATCCATTGGATGGGGCGTCATCATTTGCATTGCTTGTTCCAGTACCTTCAGAGTTTGTGGCTTATACTCACATCTTGTTTCTCATCTTCTTAATGTCATCAATGGTATTTCCATTGGGATAAGTACTTGTTTTTATCAGTTGGTCTTTGCAATCTATTATCACATGTCCAACCTTATGACAATGTAAACATGCCATTCCTGGATTGAACCATCCTCTTGGTTTTCTAGTCCATTTTCTCATATAGTTGGTAGATATATGACCATACCTTCCACATGCTATGCAATTTACCCATGTGTTATAGTCCCAAACATATGAGTTACCTTTTCTTGTTGGTTTGTAGCCATTATCAGGTTTTTTTTTGTGTCCATGCCTTCTTATTCTTTTTCCAGCATTCCTGATATGTATGTCTATTCATTTTGCAGGTAGGACAGTACTTGTCCATATAGGTTTCCTTCTTTGGATTTGTCACCTTGGATCTGCATTCATATGCCTTGTGTCCTTGCTTGTGACATTTATAATACTTACCAATGAAATTAGATTGTGATTGAGGAATACCTTTCATTTTGTTTCTGCAAACATTTGAGGTGTGGCCTGGTTTTCCACAGTGATTGCATGACAACTTCTTGGTTCTTGGAATTGCATATACATTCTTTTGATCTGATTGATTAGATGACTCTCCATTGTCAGTGTACCCTATTCCTGTGTAGTTGTTGACTCTTCTTTGACCGTCAAGGAAATCATCCATTCTTTTATTGCTATCTTCAGCTTTCTTGATCAATTCATTATGTTGATTCTGAATTTTGACTTCATGCTTTAGTTTCTCATTTTCTTCCCTTAGCTCACCGATGATCTGTATTCTTTCAATGAGTTCAATATTTAATCTATTTGCTTCTTGACTCATAAGAATAATCTGGTTGGTAATATCATGGTGATGATTTGTAAGTCTTTGAATCTCTGATTCTTTTTCTTGTAGCTTCTCTATTATTTTCCTCCTATCATCAATAGCCAATGTTCTCTCTTATTCAACTTTTCTTTAATCATTCATGACATCAATCATTTTTACCATCTGAGTCTCTTAACCGATTTGCAACATCTTGATTTTCTCTGTCAGATGTAGATTGACTTCTTGTAGACTTGTGATCTCTTCTACTGATGTGTCTAAATCTTTTCTCGTTGATGATTTAGCATAGTTGAAGTAATCCAGGATCTTCTCTTCTTGATAATCTTTTTCATTAAGCCTAGTTGCCATGATCTTTCTTTCATCAAGCAACTTTCTTATGCTTACTCTCGCCTCTTTATACTGCTCATAGTAAATCTGAATTTTCAACTGCTTATTCTCAATAGTCTTGTCCAGTCTGTACTTTTCCATTGTGTGGATATTTTCTCTTAAGTATTTAATATTTTCAAGAAAGAGACTTAGCTCTGATACCAATTGTTGGAATTATTGGAATGATGTACTGAGAGGGGAGGGGTGAATCAATACCTCTAAATTTTTTTATGTTATTGGCCCATTAACCTTTGTGTCATCAGATTTGTATATGCCTATCTATGTGTTCATCTTTGCTTATGTATGTGTAATCATAATATAAGTTCTTTACATGTATAAACATTCAAGAAACATTCATGAAAACAAATAACACATAACACATGATATGATATTGCAGAAAACTCCTGTTAGGATGTAAAAACTGCAGTGGGGATGTCTACCCACAAAACTTCACTATCTGCAGATAAGAAGGGAGCCGGTAAAGGCTTACAATTGATCACTTTTGATGATCTACCCTATTAGGAGTATTAGAGTGGAGAACTGTTAGGATCTACTTCGTTTGAAGCTTTAGCAACACCGTTAGGTGTGCACTTTGTTAAGAGATTTATCAAAGAACTGTTAAGTCCACCTTCTACAAAAGGATTTCTATTATGATGCACTTCTTAGAATGAAACTACAATATAAATGTTGATCTGATAGTGAATGCAATCTCTAATTGCTGATAACAGATCCTGTATAGCTTACAATGTATGTATGTAATCACCTTGAGTGATTGAGTAATACCTTGTCTCTGCTTGTGAGTAGCCTTCCTGTGTTCTTGATAACTGGTTTGATCTATTTCTAAACTTTACATGAATTCTTTTCTTCAGCTTAGATGCTCTCCATGGCTACAATCATTTATCAAATGATTACAAGTCTCTTGAATTACAAATGATGGAACATCTATTTATACTAGTTTCTAGCTCTATTCTTGATTCACGCTTTTCAAATTAACTCTAGATCCAAGGTTTACATCTTGACCTTGATCTTTAGTTAGATATGTTTTAGATCCATTAGGATGCTTTAAAACATTTACAATATACTTGCTTGACCCTCAAGTAAAGATTTAAAACAAGTAAAAACTCTATAAATAGAATTACATTGCTTTATCTGATGTGTAAAGTTAGATCCAGTTTTTGCGGGTTCTTTAACTGACTGTTGGTTCTGATGGTTGGACTGCTCTATCAGTCTGTCAGTTTTCTTCTCCGTTAGTGTTCCTTACTTGAGCTGTTTGTCGGGTATGCCTTTTTTGCTCCGTCGGTGATGTTCTCAAAATTGTATCATCAGTTATGCTTATCGTTGGTCTTACTCTTGTCATTGTTTGTCGGTAAATTCTATACTTAGCATTTTCATGATAGTCTTGTCTTCTCATCGGGTATGCTTTCTATCCACTGGTTATGCTTATACTGATGACCTTTATCATGTTTTTCCCTTTAAGTATACTAATGAAAAAACTTAATGTAATCAATGGCCTATCCCGAGGAGCGCCTAAGCCTACGCCTTGGTTTGGTCTTATGCTCTAATAATTTACCTTGTGATGGAGCACAAATTCAGCATACAATTTTCTTAAGAAATATAATGGGACATCCAAATTGTTGTGGGGTGGTCTATCAAAAACCATCCACCAGCGGTCCCAAAAGTGGTCACGTATTGCATCATTTGTGCACCATTTATTTGACAACTTGGGATTTTTAGGGTCCACTTTTAATCCGGTTATGGGATCCACAAAAAGGTTACATATGTCATGTTTTGTTATAGTTAGGTTCATAGCTTGATCATAATCAAGCCCATCGTCAAACTCAACATGCATGGAATCACGCCAAAGAAGTGCAACATTATGTTTCTCTGTAAATTTCTCCATGTTTTCAATAATGGAGTTCAATGTGGAAAACATGGGGAGCAATGTGGGGATATTGGCATATGTAGTATGAAATTCTCTAAGCTGATTTAGATTGTCTCGTATAAGATCCTCTAAAGGTCAAGGGTTTGAGATTGGTTGGTCTTCTAAAGGTGGGGGATTATTTTCAGGTGGTTGTGGGTTGTTTGGAGGTGGTTCTAGATTGTTTGTAGGATCATTGGGAGGGTTTTCTTATTGGTTTGAGTCCATGTCTAATTACAATAAAAACCAAATATACAATTATAATCAATTTTTTCAAAAAATGATCAACAATATTAATTAATTTTTATAAAAAACCACAAATTTCAATTAAAAAACAAAAAATAAATTAAAAAACTTATAAATTTTATGTACCTATTGAATTTGGAGAGAAATTTCAAATGGCCAAGTCAGATATGCGATTGGTTTTAGATATGAGAAAGCCTTGGGCTACGTTTCACATTTTCACAATGAAAACTGAGAAACGCAGCCCGCGGGCCTAAATAAGTTTTACTGGCAAAAATCAAATATTCAATTATATCAGATATCCAATTATATCAGATTTTATATTGGATATCCAATTAGGCTTGTTCTTTGGCTTTTGGTTTGGCCATGTGTACTGACACACATGCCTACTAAAAAGTCAACACACTTTCTTGTGTGCTTTTGGATGAGTGAAAAGATCATTTTTTCACATCGCTAGTTTTGTGCATACCATGATCCTGCACATACCTTGCTTTATAAGAAAAGTAAATTTAAGATCAATTTCAAAGGAACAAATATTTTGGTTACATCACCTGGAAAAAAAGATATTATACAATAAATTTTTTATTTATTATGTTATAGTCCAACCACGAGTACATTTAGGGCATATTTCTGACAGTCACACATTGAAATGCCGACCGTAACTCATCGGTATACTAACCTTCACTGTTGAAAACTTGACGTTAGAATTTATGATGATGATCTCCCGCATTGAAATTTTGACCATAATAGGCGTCAGTGTTCTAAAAAGAAGCTATATCTGAGGATTCTGTTTCACCCATGACATCATCGTCGGTAGAAAATGGTAGGTCATCGACATTCCAATGACCTTAGGGGCTATACGCCCAATGAGGATGCTTTAAAAAACCCAACATCATCGTCAGTGGAAATTGGTAGGTCATTGGATTTACGATGACCTCAACAACTGTACGTTCGGCGAGGATGTTGTCAGACATACATCATCCTCGTCGGTGGAAATGGATAGGTCATGGGATTTTTGACAACTGCAGTAACTATACATCCGATGAGGATTTTTTCAGACATGCAACATCCTCGTCGGACATACAATTAATTCTATTATATTCTAACTTTCATAGGCAAGGTGTCATTCTTCATGGATTTGATGTAGTCTCTTCTTTCCCACTGAAATTTTTTTTTTAGTATTTTGATACTTATGATTTCTGTGGAGGAAGTGCCTATACTCATCAAACACCTGATTTCCTAAACTGTTTGAATGACGAGATTTCATTTTCGGACCACAAAATGGACATGCAAATTTTCCCCTTTTTTAAAGACCTACAAGATACTATTTAATTGGATTAAATATATTAACTTTTATAATTATAATTGTAGATGTCCAAAAATATTAATATTTTATATTAATATTAATTACCTGTTATTCCTCTAATTATTTAATTAAAATAATTAAATAATTTCATTTTGGTATTTTATAAATACTATCCTAATGTATTTTATTTAAATATATTTCCCTCAAAAATCTCCCTTTTAATAAATTCATATTTATTTATTAATAAAATATAATGGCTCCATTCATTTTTGCCAAAATAAAATAAAATTATATTTATTAAAAATCCCTCCACAAGCCTAAAATTCCTCTAAGCTTGATTACAACAAAAAACACTTTATTTAAATCACTTTATCCCTTTCAAATCCTACCTCTTGCTAATAATTCCTCTAATCTTGATTAAAAGGTAATTTACCTCTAATCATGTGCACAATCCCCTTTGACTTATCCAACCTAACCCTCCATCCTAGCCACTCATATCTCTTCCACCTCTTAATCTCAACTGTCCATTCCCATCACAAATCTATAAAAAGAGGCCTTCCTCTCTTGCATTTCATCTTTCACATTGTTGTTGCATTGTTATTAGGCTCATTTTGATTTAGAATTTCATAGTGTTTTCATGCTTATAGTTATTCTCTTGCATAAATAATCTAGAGATCACATGCTAGGAATTGGTAAAAGAATCTTAGCTTTAATCTTAGCTTCAATATTGCTTTGCATTGGATCCATGGTAGCTTAGTCTTCACATTTTGAGAAGCTTTGAGACTAGTTGTTCCATACTAGCTCTTGAATCCTTCTTCCATCCATAAATCTTGCATTCATCTTGCATTTTTCACTTGGGGATCTTGAATATTGTGTTTGAGAGAGCACATTCAAAATTCCATAAGAGAGCAAATCAAACAAGCCTCTTGGATGCACTTGTTTCTATCTCTATCCGATGATATGAGGATATTTTTTTTGTTTCCAGCTTGTTATTTGAATCTTTTACATGCTAAACCTCTAATGGTTTTGATGTTTTAGTTGATGATTACAGGCTAAACATTTCATTGTACACATTCTGGCACGCCTGGTGGGACCTACGTCCCTTTAAAAATCCCTTCTCTTCTCTTCTTTTTCTTTCATTTCTGTCTGTTTGACGAATCAACATCTGCATTTTTACGTAGAGGCGTCTGCATATACGTCGGTTTGTTCCGGATCACCGATCGATGTCTGCGCTCCATCGACATCTCCGATACCTGAACTGGCATCTCTGACACAACACTTTTTAACCCTAATCTTGCACACCTAAATGTTTGTTTTTATAGGGTCTTAGTGTTTTTTGTTGTTTTTAAGACTTCAACATTCAATTTTTTGGCAGAGATTGGTTTTTACAAGCTGTTATAATCTCATTTTCTCTTTGAAAAAAACAAGTCTTTAAAGAAAAATTCACTAATAAAATATGGATTTAGGGTTTGGGAAATCTCAGCATAGGTCTATGTAGTCAATTTGAGAGTTTTGAAGAGAAGAGAAGTTACTTATTTTGTTGTGTTTGCTATATTTTTGGGTTTTGTAGATACAATAGTGTCTACACATACGCTATCAGTGTCAGTGCATACACCGATCTAGGTGAATCATCGTTCAACATCTGGGCCTTACAAACTAGTGTCTCCCCTAGGTATAACTTTCTGGTTTTCTTTGTGTTTTCTAGCTTTTTTTTGACACTCTTTCATTTCAGGTAAAAATATAGAATCAGCATCTATGCCCTATCTGATTTAGTTTTTATTATCTCTAACAAATGTTTAAGTGGTTTTTGTGCTAATAACGCTTGTCAAAGATTGATATTCTAAAACTATTAATTAGCTGTCTTGCAGCACTGCTTGTTATAGAGAGCACTCCAAGATTATTGATGCAAGAAGGGCTAGGAGAACAGGGGCCCAAGGCACTCCCAGCTATCCAAGCCAACTTGCAGAACAATATGGAAGCAATCAACATAGAAAAGGATAGAAGAAACCACTGATCAAATTGTATTTCATCAAACTCATTACATGTCAGGTTGTGAGGCCTTCTAAGTTTCAGCCATATACATTCAGATGTTTACATAATAATGTTGATACATGCCAAGTCATAAACCTACGATCTGAATCTCTAATACTATTTTCTAACCCCAAAAATCCTCCAAAACTGATCCCCAAAACTAATAACAAAAAACCAAATATATATAAGAGTACACCAAAGAGGTCGACACTCAAATCCTAAATATCCAACATAGGAAACAACAAAGACGTAGATTTAGTTCCACACACATGCCAATGAGAGATCCCACATTAATTACACTACAAAAATTAAATGCAGAAGTTGGTCAGAACAAGATAAAAAACTTGGTAAGAAGCTGACCGAGCAACATGAACAACTTGGTGAAGACCAGCCGAGAAACAAAAATAACTCAGTAAGAAGGTAACATAGCAACAAAAACAACTCAGTGAAAGAAACCATCAAGAAGCCAACATTCACTAAGACCCATCTGGAAAGAAACACAGAACACATAACTAAGCAACAACAGTTACCGAGCAGCCTCCAACAATCTACTGAACTAAAACAAACATATTTTTGGTTGATCAGGATTGCCAAAGAACCCAAGATGCTCCTACATCAGACACCTGGGGTTGAAATTAATGATTCTCTGAATCATGTGTCAGGTCCAACCTAAATTGAATCCAAGTTAGATTGAGAAATCCAAGATGAGTCCTCCAATGGTCTGTTCTTTCATTTTATCAGATATTCCATGTATTCCTTTCCTCTTGTACTTCTTCCAACTCCCTGTTTCAAAATCTTCTCAACTTCCTCTATCTATTTCTTGGGATAATTACTTGGTACTGTCACTTCTTCATCAGGTTCATGATATTCAAATAATTCTAAAGTATTGAATATAGGTGATATATCCATGTCATCAGGTAATTCTACTTCATAAGAATTTCCACTATCAAATCTTCTCAATATTTTGCAAGGAACAAATTTCTTCATCTTCAATTTTCCATATGTTCCAATAGAAAATTTGCCTTTCTTCAAATGAACCATAACTGCATCACCAACTTCAAAAGTTTTATGTCTTCTTGATCTATCTGCACTATCCTTGTATTTCTAATTATTTTATTCCAACTTAGGTTTTACATCCTCATGCAATGTCTTCATGAACTTAGCAAACTTTTCTGCTTCAACACTTCTCTTCTCTTCTCCAACAATTTCTCTCAAGTCTGATATACCTCTCGGTTGTGTGCCACAAACAATCTCAAAAGATGTCTTTCCAGTGCTTCTATTTACTGAACTATTATATGAAAAATCTACTTGTGCCAACATCAAATCTCAATTACTTGGTGTGTCTCCAACTAAGCATCTCAATACGTTACCCAAACTTTGGTTTACAACCTCTGTTTGTCCATCATTCTGTGGATGAAATGTAGAGATATACTTCAACTCAGTGTCCAACTTCTTCCAAAGTGTTTTCCAAAAATAGCTAACAAACTTACTGTCACGGTTAGGGACGTTACTTCCCAGTAATCCATGCAATCTGACAATCTCCTTAAAGAAAAGATCTGCTATATGTACTACATCTGATGTTTTTCTACATGGTATGAAATGTGTTATCTTAGAAAACCTATCCACAATAACAAATATGGAATCATTACCTCTTGTTGTCCTATGTAAGCCAAGAACAAAATCCATGCTGATATCACTCTAAGATTTCTCAAGAACAGAAATTGGTGTATACAATTTAATATTCTGACTTACTCCTTTTGTAACTTGACAAACTCCACAACTTTACACAAATTTATGAACAACCTTATACAACTGAGGTCAAAAATACCTTTCCTTAAGCAAACTCAATGTCTTATCAATACCAAAATGTCTAGCCAAACCACAACTATTTTTTTCCTTTATCAAATTAGTTCTCATTGATCCTCTCGGTATACACAACTGAATACCTTTGAACAACATATCTTCTTGAATGAAATAGTCTTCATACTTACTTGGTTGATTTGGGATAGGTGCTCTGCACACTCTCCACTACTCAGAAAAATTAGGATTATTTTCATACAAATGCTTCATGTCATCAAAACCAAGAACCTCAATTCTCATTTCAGTCAACAAAGATCTTCTTCTACTCAATGAACCAGCAACTCGGTTAGAAACTCCACTCTTATTCTTTATCACAAATGTGAAATTATGCAAATATTCTACCCATTTCATATGTCTTTGATGTAACTTATTGTGACTACCCAAATACTATAAATCCTTATGATCAGTATACAACACAAATTCACTCAGAATCAAATAATGTCTTCATTTCATTAGAGCTTGAACAATAACATAGAATTCTTGATCATAGACAAAATATTTCCTTTTAGCATCATTCAACTTTTCACTAAAGAAAGCAACAAGTTTACCTTCTTGGGTCAACACAACTCCTATTGCACTTCCAATTGCATCACATTCAACTTGAAATACCTTATTGAAATCAGGTTAGGCTAACACAGGTAATTCAACAACCTTCTTCTTCAAAGTCTCAAAACTCTTATCAGTTCCATGTGTCCATTTGAATTCTCTTTTGTCTCCTCTCATTGTCTCAGTCATAGAATTACAAATAGAACTAAAATTTCTCATAAACTTCCTATAAAAACTTGCTAATCCATGAAATAATCTTACCCCACTGACATTCTCAGGTGTAGGCCAACTAATTATAGCTTCAACCTTCTCAGGATCCATCTTCAAACCATCAGCTAAAATCAAAAAACCTAAATACACAATTTCTTCTTTCATGAAGGAACACTTTTTCAAATTTATCAGCAACTTTTCCTTTTTCAATCTCTACAATATTTTTCTTATATGCATCAAATGTTCTTCTCTATTCTTACTAAATATCACAATATCATCCAAGTATACAATTACACATTTATTCAAGAATTTCTTCAAAACTTCATTCATTAATCTCATAAATGTACTCGGTGCATTAGTTAAACCAAAAGGCATAACCAACCATTCATACAAACCTTCCATTGTCTTGAAATCAGTCTTCCACTCATCACCTTCTCTGATTCTGATATGATGATATCCACTCTTCAAATCAATTTTGGTAAAATATTTTGCTCCACTCAAACAATCCATAATATCACCCATCCTCGGTATAGGAAACCTATACTTAACTGTGATCTTATTGATTGCTCTTGAATCAATACACATTTTCCATTCTCCATTCTTCTTAGGTGCCAATATAGCTGGTACTACGCATGGAATCAAAATTTCTCTAGTTAAACCCTTGTTCAACAACTCATGAACTTGTTAGGTTAAGTTCTTCATTCTTAGTTGGTGTCAACCAATGTGGTTCCTTGTTTGGTAAACTAGCTCTAGGAATCATATCCATATAGTGACTAATATCTCTCATCAGTGGAAAACCATCAGGTACATTATCTGAAATGATCTCCTTGTACTCGGTAAGCAATTTCTCAAATTATGTAGGAATTTCATCTTCTGTATTCTTACTCGGTTTGTTAGGAATCAAAGCATAACAAATATTGTTTATTTTCAAATCCTTAACAAACTGTCGACCTTCCATCAAACAAACTTTCACAGATGTACATATCTCACCAAAAAATTCTTCAATCAAAGGTAATAAGATTTGTTTCTTACCATCAACCCAAATAGTATATCTATTCATTCTTTCATCATGTATAGCATGTCCATCGTATTACCCAACAAAATATGACAACAATCCATTGACATAATATCACACAACACCTTATCATAATAATTTCCAATTTTTATATTCACAAAACATTGTTCACTCAGCATTAATGTACACTCATCCTTGATCCATGAAATATGATAGGGATTCGGGTGCTTCATTCTTTCCAACTGCAACTTTGTGACCATTTCCTCATATGCCATATTCTCTAAGCTTCCACTATCAACAATTACCTTCCAAACTTTGTCTACAACTCTACATCTGGTCTTGAACAAAATTTTCCTGACAGGATCTCGCTTATCTTTCTCACTCTATAGTATCCTTTTGATCATTTAGTTTCCTTCCTTCTCAGGTTCATTCAGTGACTCTTCTTGCACCAAAGCATTTATGCTACTATCAACTTTCTTGCTTTCATGTGTACACTCAAAAAATATATGTCCTTCTTCACCATAATTGTAACAAGTTCCTTGGAATCCTCTTCTTCTATATCCACCTTGAGAGTCGTTGGCTCTTCCTCAAAATGAACTTCCACCTTTCCATTTTGTCTTTCCTTTGTCTTGATATGTGTCTGAATTAGCCTTGTCTAGTTCAGATCTACTATTCTCACCATGAGATCTACCTCTTCCTCTAGGGAATCTACCACCTCTTCCTCTTTTCCTTTGTTCATATATTTTTTTCAATTTCTCCTTAGCTTTTAGGGAAAAATGATACGCCTCTTCAATTCTCTCCATCTTTACCAAGCTGATCTCATCTTGTATAGAACTTCTTAATCCATTCATATACCTTGCTATTCTTTCTACTTTATATTCAAAATTTCTAGATCTGATGTCTAATCTGTAGAATTCCTCAGTATAATCCTTTACCGAGATATCTTTCTGCTTCAAACTTTGCATTCTCCTTACTAGGTTAATCTGGTAATCAAAATGTAGAAACTTGCCTTTCAATTTGTTTATCATCTTGTCCCATAACTTGATCTTATCTTTACCCTTCTTCTTCTGATCCAATTGTAGATGCTCCCACCTCAAGGATGCATGAACTTTCAAATTTGTACTTGCAATATTTACCTTCTTGTCCTCTGATACATTATCATACTCAAAGTATTTTTCCATCTCATTTATCCAGTCTATCAATTAATCAGAATCCAAATTTCCACTATACTCGGGAGGATTAAACTGAGGTGTGGATTTCAAACTTGTCAATGCTCACAAGAATATTTCTTCTTCCTAATCCATTAGAGGTGAAGGTGTAGCTTCTCCTTTCACTTCTTCCAATTCATCATCACTAACATCTTCAAGATGTCTTCCTCTACGTTGGGCTGTCTATACAGCTTCCAATCTTGGAGCCATCTATCTTAGCATATCAGCTAGACCTGGATCTTCATTTTCGCTCCCACAAACCATCTTGAAACCCTCTATAATTGCAGGTCAGATCGCAATCTGCTACCCCATGACAATATCAACCAACCAGGGTTAGGGATTAAAAGAAGGAACCTAGATCTCACCTTCACTTTGATATGACCTGACAAAAGGAGGGCTAGGAGAACAGGGGCCAAAGCAACTCCCAGCTATCCAAGCCAACTTGCAGAACAATACAGAAGCAATCAACATAGAAAAGGAGAGAAGAAACCACAGATTAGATTTTAATTCATCAAACTCATTACATGTTGGGCTATGAGGCCTTCCCAGTTTTGGCCATATACATTTAGATTCTTACAAAATAATCTTGTTACATGCCAGGTCACAAACCTGTGATTTGAATCTCTAATAGTATTTTCTAACCCCAAAACTCCTCCAAAACTGATCCCCAAAACTAAGAACATAAAACCAAATATATACAAGGGTCCACTAAAGAGGTTGACACTCAAATCCTAAATATCCAACATAGTAAATACCAAAGACCCAGATTTAGGTCCACACACATCCCAATGAGAGATCCCACATTAATTACACTATAGAAATTAAATGCAGAAGTTGGCCAAAACAAGATAAACAACTCGGTAAGGAGCCAACCGAACAACTAGAACAACTCAGTGAAGACCAACCGAGCAACAACAACAAATATTTAAGAAGGTAACCAAGAAACAAAAACAACTTAGTGAAAGAAACCACCAATTAACCAACATTCACCGAGACCCGTCGGTAAAGCAAGACAAAACAAGTAACTGAGCAACAACAGTTATCGAGCACTTTATTGAGTAGGCCCCAAAAATCTACTAAACTAAAACAAACATATTTTTGGTTGATCAGGATTTACAGAGAACCCAAGATTCTCCTGCATCAATTACTTACATTTTTCTTGTAGGTTTCCTTGATTGAAATCAACTAAATGATCGTGCTTCTTATCATTTTCTTATTTTTAGGCACATAGATTAACTAGGGGATCTTTTTGTGTGATTCAAAACAAGTGGCAGGGGAGTGTGCTCTCTTCCTTTTTGAAAGATCAAAAACCTAAACATGCTTGTTTTGTTTAGAAAATTAAATCTTTAGGAAAGAAAACTTTTTCTTGTGTGTGTGGGAGAAAACAACATTGGATAGAAGAGTATTCTCTTTTCCCCTTGTGGGAAAATCAGAAATCTAGACTACTCTCGTCGCCAATCCATTGCTTTCAAGTTAATCCTTTAGAGGGCCTGCCAAGGGAGAAATCTCTTGGGAATGACCCAAGTAGGGAACAAGTGACCCCAGCTACTCCATCCCACTATAATCAAAAGCTTCTTTCAATCCAAAGAGAGAGAAGACACGACTATTTTATATCTCTAACGCTCCTTCATTTTTAGGGCCTCATTGCCTCAATCTTGCTACACAAGACTACACTTGACTGGGTGCTTGTAGGACCATCTTGGTCTCAATATTTTTTACAAGAGTGCAAGGGGGATACATTCAACTTCTATAGGGCCGAGAAGTCTCAATCTCACTTGCGAGACTATGCATTTTGGGTGCTTGTAGGGATATAGGCCTTAGTTTTGCTTGCGAAACTATAAGGGATAGCCATGAACAGATGTCCTTACTAGACACTTGTTAAACTAGAAGCCTACCCGATCTACCTCTGAAAGTGTCATAATCTTTGTGCAAGGATTGATCCAAGTGGATTTTACCTGGATCACCTGAATATTTTTACACCCAACATATGTATTCCCAGGGGCATTCTAAAGCATGAGTGTGGCTTGAGGGAGCTTATGTGATTCGAGCATTGAGTCTCTTTTTCAAAACCCACAATGTGCATAGTCCTAGACAAAGCCAATATCACTTTTTGTAAGGCGAAGGAATATCAAGCGTGGGAAAAGATTTTGATACTGAGCCAAATTCCTTAGGTAGGCATGTACTTGATTGTTCCAAAAAAATTGGTGACTTGAAACATACACAAATTTCATATTCGTCAAACTCATTACACTTTCTTGTATCCTAAATTTTGCTTCGTCCCTTGTTGGATTGTTTTCAGACACATGAGTATTCCTATTTGACTCAAGGTATACTTAGCGTAGTCAATGCCTTTTGATGTGTGATTGAAACTTGTTCTTTCCATTGAAAAAAATCCAACCAAGTTAAATCTAGATTAGTCAGACTCAATCAAAAACTTGGAAATTCCCCCAGTTTCCCCAACTATCATCTCTGACCTGAGATTGTAATTTTCCAAAATCCATCATTTTTTAGGTTCTTAAAGATCCATCAAGTGAATTTTCCTAAATCAGACCTTTTCCTCCATCATTTCATCAATTATTTATCAATCTAGCCTTTCATATTTCATTAAATTCTTCCACTTTGGTCTTAGGAGCACCATCTTAATCCTTGGACTTTAATTATCATCCAAATTAAATCAATCACATCCATCCAACTCATGCACGAATCATAATAATCCAACCCCTGACTACTCATATCTCTCATCACAACCCAATTACGAAGTCAATCCTGTAACATCACATCTATCTATCATATCCCCATCCATTCTACCTCAACATACTATACCAAATTCTAATCCACCTCCCATTTCTTATATCCTTCCTCTACCTTTGACAAGGGAAACCCATCTCATTAACCCTCACCTACATATCCCCCTCATACATCATTCATGCCTCCATCTTCTTCCATAATAATATCCCAAGCTCCACATTTCCACAATAACACTACTAACTACATCCCTAATCCAATTCCTCCATCCCCTTATCTTCCAAACCATTTTCCAATCCATAATCCTAGTCCTCTAGTTCCTTCAATCCATCACCATAACCCCTATGCTACTACTAATCCATCATCCACTCTATCTAAACTTTCTCCTCCGTCCCCTCCATCTTATCCCAATCTACCATCTTCCATTCCTACCTACATTAGCACAAATCCCCCTCCCAATCCACCTACATCTCTCAATCCACTGCATATGCCATACCTCAATCTATCACTCCTCCCCCATCAGTTAGTCAATCTAGTTCACAAGTCACCTCCACACCTACTTATGTGAACTATCTAGCCATGCCATTTCCTACACCCATTTCTAAACCATCATTCATTTAGCCAAGTTTTCAATCCACTACTACACCTTCATACATAAACTATCCTAGTTTTCTACCATATACATCTGCTAACCATCCACCCCAACCTCAAACATGCAAGTCTCCAAGGACCTTCACAAGGAAGCCATAAAAAAATCCATCTCTTAAAGTCGATAAGTCATGGAATATCACTCCCCCATGTGAATCCATTAGTGATGAGGCCTTTCCATCTCCCACACCTATCATTTCCCTTCCAACTCCCATACTTATCGATCCTCTTCCATCTCCTAACACCATTGAAGTCCCCCCATCTGTTGAGTCCATCCAATCCCCATCCCCATCTTCTCCTCCTGACATTATCCACACCCAATCCAATTAACCTCATGTGTCCCCCTTATTTCCTTTATCCCAATTACAGAATCTCCCATCCTGCCATCCCCTCTGTCTGAACAATCCATCCCTACATCCCCCATCACAACACCTACACCAATCCAATCATGTCAAGATCTTGTCCAAAATCATGTTGAAACATCCATTGACTTGAAGGAAGATTGTATCATTCCATCCACTACATCTCAAGTTCCTACCATCCCACTTCCTCCATTACATGATCCATTTCTTCCATCAAATCCATCTCATGATCTATTTCCTTCCACCCCTTCAAGTCAAGATCCTGCAATTCTACCTTCTCTATCTCAAGATCCACTACCCAATCTAAGTCAAGATCAAAACACCCCATATCCTCCACTTCATGATCCTTTATTACCACTAATTTAAACTATCCCACCACCATCACTCTATCCCCTTGGTTCACTTACACTCATCCATGGTGGTCCACTTGAAGCAGAAGAAATAAATTTCATCTCCACCATTTACACTCCTCCTAATAATGGACTCACATCTTGTTTCATAAAAGGGAAGTATCCTATTTTGGTTCAAATGCTAAAAAAATGGAATTATCAAGGAAAAGGCTTAGGCCTAAATGAGAAAGGTACCGTGGAACTCATCCATGTCAAAAAAACATCCACAATCTTGTGGTCTTGGTTGCACATCTCAAGGCCCTTCATCCAAAAATGTTGGTACAACTAATGCAAGGTCCAAGCATATTGTCAAACCCACCATTGCATCTTCCTATCATTCTTCCAAAAAATTTAACGCCATCTCTCCTCCTCCGTCAATGCAACCAAGAAAACGTACCCCATTCCTCCTTCATCCTCTAAATCCATTTTGGGCCCCTATTTCCCAAAATCCACCATTGCATATCCTCTACATACTAAATCCATATTGGCCCCTTATATCCCAAAATATCATCCTCCATCTTATCCCACCCCCTACATTCACAATCAGGATCAACAAAGGCACACACCCACATACCCCATCCACCATCCTACCTCCATCACGCCATCTCATACAAATTCTCATATTCCTTCCAATGCTACTCACTACAATCTGGATGCCAATTCAAAAATGCATAAAGATAAAGATCCACAATCTAAAGAATGCCCTGTCCACTTCAAATAGTATGCTCCATCAAAGACAAATCTGATTGAAAAATGCACTACATCCCATAAGCTGCAAAGGCTCAACAAAGAAAAAGCAAAAACTATGTGGGTCCCAAAAAAAAAAAAATACATCTAAAGGAAAAATCCACAATGACATCCAAATTTACTAATCCTCTAGCTCATCATTCTTCCTCGCCATCCCCTAAATATTTTTTGGGTCCTTATGTCCCACAACTACTTATAATATCTCCTCCATCATCTCCACATGTACTATCCACTTCATATCCATTCTTTCCACACCCCTCACAACATGTGCCAATGTTGGTCCTTAAAACATCGCCTATCACACTCACTTTCCTCCATTTCATCCAAACACTTCCTACCACCATATCTCTTACCCCACATATATCCCCCATCATAACCATCTCATTCATGCCTTTGCATAAGCTACTCCTCCGAAATAAGGTTGTACCAACATCCAACAATCAATCCTAATGGGCTCCTATTACCTTGATATCAAACTTGATGCTTGATTCCTCCATCCATCTCCTCGTTCTCATTCCATCCATAAAATCCCCTCCAAAGAGTCAAAAACTCAAAAAAAGAAGAGAAATATTCGTCCAATGGTAAAAACTTGGTAAACAAGCGCCTTGGACAAGTCCCATGATGAAAACATAGCAAACAGGCATCATGCATAATCCCTCCATCCAATTTCTCTCCGCAATTGGGGGAAATTCCTTATAGACACCATCCATCTTTCTACCATACCTATCATATATTATCCCTTTCACCTCCTCCATCCTCCTTTGGATCTTGATAAAAAAAAAAAAAGCTGAAATGTATATATGCTTTTAGACACCTCTTGGCATCACATTCTGCATCGCTCTTTTCATCCACCTATCATCCTTACCTATCCACTATCCCATCTTTCATCCCTCTCCATCCTTCAACCACCGTCTTATCTTCCACCTACCTCCCTTATCATCTTGTTGTCCCTTGTTCATTCTATCTTCCATCATATTGTACCCCATCCTAATGCCTCCTCACACATGACCTATTCTAAGTGGGGGTATTCTACTCCTTGGTGACGTAGTCCTTGGAGACTTTATCATATCCACCTTGCATCTCCCATCACTTCCCTTCATTCATAATCCTTTCATCTCCCAGTACTCCTCTCCCATCCACCTATCATCTTCACTCCTTTCATCTCCCAATCCTCCTCTCCCATTCACCTATAATCTCGACTTCTTTCATCTCCTGATCCTCCTCTCCCATCCACCTTGTCATATCCACCTTTCATCTCCAAGTCCTCTTCTCCCATCCACCTAGTATCTCCTATCATTTTACCTCCCTATCCTTATCTTCCTCCATTCCTTCATCCAAATCCTTCCATCCATCAAACCTTGTCTTTTAATTCTCTTACATCCCCCTCCTCTAGAATCTCCTTCATCTCTCCATCCCTCCTCCATCTCTTTTCATTGGTATCTATCTCTAGGCTATCCCCATGCACCCAATTCTATCTATTCCTATCCCAATGCCCCTCGTAATCTACCAAACCATGCAAATCCTATCCATCTCCTCTAGCTATCCAAAAATAAAACACCAATCAGCCCATCCAATCACACCCCTTGTCTTTTTCCCAACCTTGTTGCAAGCATCAAAATACACTCATCATCATTGGGATGCATCCTTCCCAATCCTTGGGTTTCTTCGGTACATCATTCCCACATCAAGAAAACCCCATCCATCATCTATCCATCTTGGCTTTTTAGCTTGACTAAGGAAACATCATGTGCATCCCCATCATCCCATCCATCATCTCAAGCCCTTATGCATCTTGTAATTAGTGTCCTGAACATATTCTTAATCCCGTTGTACAACTTAAATGCGTAAAAATTCCAAAAAAATTAAAAATCGCAAAAATATAAAAAAATTCAAATATCCCTCAAAAATTGCAATAAACTTTTCCTGCGCCGTTGCATTTTTCTTTTCTTTTCGGTAATGCTTGACTCTGCGACTGCAATAACATTTTTTCCACCAAATTAGTTTTGCGAACGACTCTCCTTGCTCCTCATCATTTTGACAGCTTTTTCTAGCAAATTTCTCAATCAGACACTAAATCCAATATTTTCCCATCAGGATGTATCATTTCGGCATTGGCTTATCAATCCTACATCACATAATCATGTTCATGGAAAGAACTTTGGATTGAATGACTGCTTGGCCATGAGGCCTTCTTTGTTTATTTTATCTTTTTGTGTGAGTTAAAACCTACTTATCACCACCTCAATATGCTATATCTTGGTGCATTGTGACTGGTGGCAGTGATTCATGTGTCTTTTGTGGTGTGCTTTGTTTGAGCATCTAGTCCACGCAAAGGAATCATGCCATCTATGTTTTCTAACATCTGATGCATACTTCCTTTTGCAATATCAAAACCGGATGTTCTCTCCATAATTTAACATAATTGAATCCGCAAGTCCTGCATCTACATTCTTATCTGCATTCATAATCATTCTTTCATCTTGCATTTTGGAAGGCTTCTATTTATTCACTCCTCTCCCTTCCTCCTTCCTGTTTCACCTTTTTTTTCAAGAAAATTTCACACACGCTTCTCTTGTTGCATCCTTTTCTCGAGGGGGCACAACCTATTATCGTTGTCTCTTTGACATGACTCCTAGAAATGAACTTCCTCTGGGGAAACTTATTTTCTTATCTTTGACGCAACGCCACTTGCGGTGCCATGTCAAAGAGGGGCAAAATGTAGACGTCCAAAAATATTAATATTAATTCCCTGTTATTCCCCTAATTATTTAATTAAAATAATTAAATAATTTCATTTTGGTTTTTTATAAATACTATCCTAATGTATTTTATTTAAATACATTTCCCTCAAAAATCCCCCTTTTAATAAATTCATATTTATTAAAAATCCCTCCAGAAGCCTAAAACTCCTCTAAGCTTGATTAAAATAAAAACACTTTATTTAAATCACTCTATCCCTTTCGAATCCCACCTCTTTCTAATAATTCCTCTAATCTTGATTAAAAGGTAATTTACCTCTAATCATGTGCACAATCCCCTTTGACTTTTCCAACCTAACCCTCAATCCTAGCCACTCATCTCTCTTCCACCTCTTAATCTCAACCGTCCATTCCCATCACAAATCTATAAAAAGAGGCCTTCCTCTCTTGCATTTCATCTCTCACATTGTTGTTGCATTGTTATTATGGTCATTTTTCTTTAGAATTGCCTAGTGTTTTCATGCTCATAATTATTTTCTTGCATAAATAATCTAGAGATCACATGCTAGGAATTGGTAAAAGAATCATAGCTTCAATCTTAACTTCAATCTTTCTTTGCATTGCATCCATGGTAGCTTAGTCTTCACACTTCAAGAAGCTTTGAGACTAGTTGTTCCATACTAGCTATTGAATACTTCTTCCATCCATCAACCTTGCAGTCATCTTGTATTTTTCACTTGGGGATCTTGAATATTGTGTTTGAGAGAGCACATTCACAACTCCATAAGAGAGAAAATCAAACAATCCTCTTGGGTGCACTTATTTCTACATGTATCCAATGATATGAGGATCTTTTTGTTGTTTTCATGCTTTTTATTTGAATCTTTTACATGCTAACCCTTTAATGTTTTTGAGGTTTTAGTTGATGATTGCAGGCTGAACATTTCCTTGTACACAATAATTATCATGCATAACTTGAACACTATAACATACCACAAAAATGTGTTAGCCCTGGAGCATCATGTATTGTCCATACAAGCATTGCATGAAATTTAAATTATCTTTGTCATATTGGTCTAGAAACATCATACATAGTGATGTAGTTCCATAACTCCAACAACTCAACGATAAGAGGCTAAATATATACATTCATATCTTTAACTTGGTACTTGCCTAGTTGACTGAACAAAACATTACATAATTATTATGACTATTTTACTGCAATATTTATAATTAAATTTAGATGAATATTAACTGATAAAATACCTAGAACAATCATTTCCAACATCATGTGCTACCTCTTTATTGACATCCATGGAGGAATGTTATTGTTGATAACAAAAACATGCCACATCGAGTAAACAGATCTCAACGCTCCAAATGGATTGACATTGTCCGCTGCCAATGAAAGCCTAAGATTACAAGGTTCTTCTTAGAGTGTGGCCACTTTTCCTCTATGTCCATAAATTTCAAACCATCCATAGTCATTAGACTAATGTCATCTCAACTTCTATTGCATGCATAGTAATCCATAAATTGTGCCAAGCTAGTGCACTTGAATAACCATTGCATACATGGAATAATGGGAATATAACAAAGAACTTTGCGAGGCACCTTTTTTGTTATTTGATATGTTCAATATCTACTTGTATGAGATTCAGGGTATTCTGTTGCAAATTATTGGGACAAGCATCTATTGCTTGATACTCCATTCTAATATCTTTCATAATGACAGATAATTCTCGGTACGAGTGAGGTAGAATATTTGATGGTGGTAACAAAAAGTCACCTATCAATCTACAACAAAAAAATATAATTTGTTAATATGAATAATATTAACGGTACACGATTCACCATTTATTAACTATAATGACATATATGAAATACCTTAACATACGTGAGATTGTTATGTTGGATAAACCATTCATAACCTTCAAGTTCACCAACAAAAATATAACAGAGAGAAGAGTTATTTGGGAGCCTTTGTAAAGGGCCTCGTATGCCTTCTCAAGTAGAGGTAAATCATGAACAACATCAAGGTCATCTTGATCATAATGATAAGTTGGGCCAGTACTAAATGTGTCATGGATCAATGTATTTGTACCCTCATCTTCAATTGTGTTTGTTGGTGCATGATCATCATCTTCCATGGGATCATTATCTTCAACTTTGATATTCATGCCTCCATGTTCCTCCACATCGAAAACCATATTCTTTGGGTTGTTGTGGTCCATATCTTGTTCCCTGGGGTGCTTGACCTATATAAAAATGATCAACATAAATAAACCATGATCATGATATCATCATCAAGTGATTTCTTATGTATATAAATTGTTAAAATAATATAATGAACAACTTACCAATGGATGATAATTATGTCCCCCTTAAATGTGACCATGGTCCCTACAATGTTTCTTATAATTTTTTTTAGAAGACTTCTAGTCTTTAAGCCCTTACAAATTTTGTAGGGACAATAACATTTTCCCACCTTTCCTTTTCAAGTTAGACCACAATATAGCAATTATCTCCTTATTTGTTCTTCGTTGATATTATCTAACATGGTATTTATTCACAGGAAAAAAAATTGGGCTATGGCTATGGAAGTCTTCTTAGAAATAGTTATATAGAAGTTGAAATTTTAGTTATGAAATGATGTTTCAGAATAATATACCAAATTAAAATACTTAAACATAGAAAAATTGCAAATTGAACCAAAACTATTTAACACAAAACATACTAACATAGTACTCAGGTACTCCAACTACCTAGTGCGGGGATGTCTCAGGGATGGGTACTTCAAAGTTTTTTAGAGATCAACATAATGCCAATTTCAAAGTCTAACTTACTGGCAAAAATTATTTAGAATAAGTCTGCAACAATTGGGTCCCAGTCATATTTTAGGCTGGTTTCATCATTAGCCTGATACTTGAGAAAGAGTTGAATCCACCAGAGTAAAATCAATATTACTCCTCTCATCAATAAGAGTAATGAGATTAAGGACATCATTTGAAAAGAATATAAAAAATAAATAAGAGCTAGGTGGAGAGAGATACCATAAACAAAAGTATAGCTTTACAAAGAAAACTATAGATTTACAAAGAAAAGCCTCTTAAGCTCATCAATTAATAGGTAGGAGATATTTTCCATAACAAGTCAAAGTGTGATATTTATATAATGATTCAACTATATAGTTTTTTTAAGTTAAAATCATTGACCCATGTTTCATGAGTAGTGGTTCACTCATTATGCTTAGGGGTCTGTAGTGGATCTTGGTTGTGCTTAACACTAATACATTTGGGTCCAATTTCCAATGACAATTAGGCAGAATTCTAACAACCTCTAGTTGGACTTTCGACTAACACAGTTGTCAAAAATATTTTGTCAGAAAATTTGATGTATCCATGGTTGTCTTAATTTCGACAGGAATGATGTAAAAAAAGATGGGTCTACTTTTGGAAAGTTCAGGTCAGAGTTCCAATCCAGTCCTCGTCTATCAACTATATTGTATGTCGACTATCCCTGAAACAAGTTTGAGCTTCTCTTTGTTTAGAGAATAGCTGAATATTCTCTACTTAACAGGGCCAACCATGTGAAAGTGGAAGCTCATTTGCCCCCCCCATAACATAACTCTAAATTTCCTGTTAACATCTAACATTCATTCATTCTTTCATCCATTAATAAAATATAACATTAATTCATTCATCCATTAATAAAATATAACATTCATTCATTCATTCCTTCATTCATCTAGTAATAAAATATAACAATAATCCATTAATAAATATAAAATTCAGTCATTATCAAATAAGGTAGATTACATTCATTTCCTTTTTTTTTGGAGAAAAGAATAAGTAGAACATCGAATTCTTCATCATTTCCCCCCTCTTCTGCTACTAATATCAGTGTATGCCTCGTCCTGTACTCACGATGAGGATGTTGATGTGAAGGGGGGTCCTTTGCAATAACAATGATATGGGTAAAATTCAAAACATTTTTTAATTGTTTTTACAAGTATTTCATTAATTAAAAGAACATAAAAGATATTTTCTTTACTTGACGGGGCAATATCATCTACTGTATAATGTTTTCTAGCCTCAACCTCAACATGGTGAACACCCTCTAAATCTCTGGAGTTGGAATATGAAGTTTAATTACATCAACCAATACATCAATTTCAATTAAATTCATTTATAGGAATAATAGTGGTCCTCTTTACCTAATGGGGGCACATCACGTTCCTGATTCTGCCTACCTAGATCATGCTCCACTTGGTCACCATGGTCTACATGCTCTAAAATAAAATAAAAAAGGTTACAACAATTTGAATTTAAGATGTTTAATTGTATTAATAATTACATAAAAAATGGAATAGAAAATGTATATCTTCATGATGAAGGGGACTCCCCTTAATACCACAAGTACACGTCAGAAACAAAGAGAAACAACAGAAATTTGCAAGAACAGAAAATTGGCTTCTTATTGGCTCCACAAATGTGGAATTACGAACTTCAAAATTACAATATCAAAAGCCACATGGGCATCCCTTACAATAA
>MU226942.1:1113336-1124890 GCA_018584345.1 Thuja plicata
GCCATTAAGGCCGACTACCCTTAGCATTTAATTATTTTTTCACTTTTATTACAAAAGGGTCGGCTTTAAATATTTACAAAATATGAGATTAGGTAGCCCAACTTCCGGAAGCCATAACTTTTGAACTTTAGCTCCAATTGGCTATTATAACCACTTTCCAAAAAGGGGAGATCGCGATCTATAGTGCTTGACTAGAAAAGTGCTAGTCAGCTGAGGGTTCGACCTCGATCTAGAGCCTCTAAGGTCTTGAAAATTGAGCTCAAAGGTTTTGCACCCTAAAATCTCAACAGTAAATCCTTAATAACTTCGCCAATACAGATGATCTCATAATGAAATTCAACTGGCATTCTTATATGACTAAGATGAACCTTCACCTGGAAAATTAGAACATTTTGAGTTCAAACGACCAACTTACTAAAAATAGTAAGTTTCCAAAAATAGGAGCTTTGTACAATATAGCCCTTATTGAATAGAAAAACACATATTTTTGGGTGATGCAAGATTGCCCTTACACCCAGGATGCTCCTGCATCACTTCACCACTCGGATGCACAACATGACCTTCATCATGTGCGGGTTTTATTCTAGGATTAGGAGACTGCATTGCAATGTCATGCACATTGTTATCATTGCTTGCTTATTTAAAACAAAAAATACTCATTTTATGTTGGAAATTAACATCAAATTAATAGATTATTGCTCAAGCACTCAATTTAAAATAATTTTCATTTGGCTTATTTACATGTGTGACCGATGCACTATAATCTTGTGTTTGGCTACTCGACTCTCATAGGCATTCAACCACAGCTACATATCCATGCTGGAAGACAATTCTTTTGTCATCTTTCGTGGGTGCCACATTGAATTTAGAGCCCTACATTTTTGCTTAATATCGTGAATTTTGCTTGTATTGTTAGATTAAACAAAATTGTTTGCAATTTATAAATATTTTGATTCGATATTTGATTTACTGTTACTTACAAGTCATATGAAAAGTTTCATATAACCACCAGAGCTGAGTTTGTGTTGGCCATGCTTTTCTAGTCTGGCCTTAGTTTCCTTTGATGTGTCCATCAGTCTGTGAAAAGTTTGAAATATATTAGATTATATAAATATAAAGATCAGTAATTAGTACATAATTACATTCTTAATAGTATCACATACCTTCTTCTGGTTTCTGGTGGCGTATTTCCTTTTTCCTATCAATTTTCTCCGTCGCATCTAAAATGAGGTCCCTCCATTCCTGCTCTAGAATCATGGGGGGACGATCATACTTTCAGTTATTCTCTAAATGTGTTATGTACAGGTCCCTCAAGTACTTCAGATATTGGCCAGCTTTCTCAAGGATCTTTTCTTTTTCAAAAAATTTATCTCCAAAGATCTCAACCAAACACTCTATGAGCTCATATTTTAGCTTTTTTTCTTGTTCATTCCACCTTTTAAGAAAAAACAAACTTGTTAGATTCTGAAATGAACTGAAGCTACGTTTAATATACTTCAAGAAATGGATGAAAGGATAACTATTCTAGAAATGATATGAAATGAAAATAGTTGAATAGGGTTAGTTCACATATGATGTTCCACCTTTTACATATGGTGGGCCCAAATATCTGCAATGTAAGATCATTCATATTTTTATAAAAAAATTTGTTTCCTACAAAAAAATCATGGAATCATTAGTCCAAAAATGAGTGATCAATAAGTAAATTACAATTATACTATATATAATAATAATTTTAAAGTACCTGGAACCTTATTTATTTTTAAAGGAAGCATTTCTTCCTCACTAAACACCAAAGTGACCTTCAATGATCTCATACTAGTAACATGGGAAGAACCAGGAAATGACGGTATATTTTCATCAGTAGTAGGATCCTGATGAGATGCATCTCCTATAGCAGAAAATTAATCCACTATGAAATACCTCCAATAAATAACACTTGAAGAGAAATAAACACATAACAAACGATAGAAGAAGAGGCATCTACCAACTCTGGCATGTGTAGGAGTGGATGTCTGCATGCTACGCATTGACGACATTACAGTCATAAATACATCGGGGTTTGACCTCGAAAGAGGAGGCGTTTGCACTAGAGTATCCATAGGACCTGAAGAATAATAAATTCAATATAAAAATCATTAAATATTTTCCAAAAAAGAGTGGTGAATACAAAAAATATTACTTTAGAATGTTTTTGCTAATGCTAACCCAATGGAATTTTTTTCAAGAGCTTGATTATTTTAAACACATTAATAATTGCATACATTTATAAAATGCTAAAAAAGCACATTAATAATTGCATCCTTTCCCACTAAAATTATTTTACCTGAACTACCTGTAATGCCCTGATCAAGGTCAGCAGGTTAATGATGACGTAAACAATTCTGTAATAAAAACACGTACATATTTTAGTTCATGACATATAAGAGTATAAATATAACCATTATTGAACTTTTGCTATAATTAAAGATTTCATTAATTCTTACTTGCTAGTTTTTTGTTATCTCCATCAACTATTTCACCCTGACTTTTATCTTAGGAGTTTGAGGCCATACAAATGCAAAAGAAACAACTCCTTTATTAATTCTTGTAATGTCCTTTTCTATCGCCCTGATAGGTTTTGGGGATGATGCGATCTCCTCTTGCAATAATACTGTTGATTCCAACTATGTACATGTATCCTAAGGTATCGTAGGTGCTTTACCCTTTCTCTGAACATCTATTTGTGACAAGAATATTAGTAACATTATCAAAATTAGTGCAAAACCCTCAAGAAAAGAACATAATAATATAACATTTTTGTTCTATATAATTTGTACAATTACAATGACCTTTACCTGCACGGAAGAAGGGCTGGGATATGCATCCCTTCCTATGGTATGTGATGGATCACTATCCCCCTATGAGAAAGATTTAAATATAAAAATGTTAGTGAAATGAAACCAATAGAGTTATCAAAAAACTTAATAATAAAATGATATATTTGACTCTTTAATTAGAGGCTAGTTTAAATGGTATATAGTACGTACCACCCCTATGATAGTAACTTTGTTTGTATCTATGTGATTCAAATTTTAAACTATTAGCACCTCTTCCCCTGCACTTATTGATTTTATTGTACATACAAATACACAATTTTCCTCGCGTGCCTCAAATATGAAATTGGGTCACTTATTAGTTGACCTAGGTTGCATACTATTTATGAAACCTGCAATATTTCCTGTTTCTTTTGGCCTTCTGTCAATGTACATAGAAACTCTTTTACTTTGATCATTATCTTTCTGTTGTATATAATTTGGTGACAGTGCATACCTACACATACTTTTTGTATATATCAAACAATTTGCATCCAATTTTTTAATTGTAACAAGGTATGACATACTCCATTGGTTCAACAAATTTTTTGTAACTGACCTTTATGTCGTCCATGGAAAATAGGCCCAAACCATGTAATGAAGATGGTGCTATGTGATATATCCTCTCGTTAACACAAAAGTCACTATTTATTGGAGGCAGTTCCTTGGGTACCCATTATTTATGTAGATGTGTGTACCTCAAGGGCACCTTCATTTTTCATTTGGTCTCATCATCATAAGAACATGAACCTCCTTGAGAAAGGAAAAATTCCATGCGTTTATTGAATTTTCTTCTAATATTTTGACCTCTAGTTGATCTCCCTATTTTAGACCTACTAGAAGATATACTTTCATCTTCTATTCTTGCATTTACCTCACTTGAGGAAGACACATCTGAAAAATACCTATTTGGTGGTACCTGCAGTCCATGAAATGAGAGATATAGTTGGTAATGAGTGAGATATGAGCGAAAATAAAATTTGAATAAGCCCAATTGGGACCTCAAGTGTTGATAATTAATAGTTTTGATGTGTTGTGTTTGTGGAGTTGTGTCATCTTGTGTAGGGTTTTGGAGGTGTCTAGGGACATGACGAGAGTAATAACCCTAAGAGCTAAAAGTTGGTGCAAAGAAACAATCTAGTTTGGAGGGATGGAAGAATGGAACAATGATATAGGGTAGTGGGAGTAGTGTTGGATTGTGGGACAATCACATCAAGGTTGGTAGGTTTGGAAGTGGGAAGGTTTAGTCACTCATTTTGGCTACTTTGGACCATTATTTTTATTGTTTTTTGTGGGAAAACCTTGTAAAGTATCCCTTTCATAATAATTTTGCAAGATTAGTTGGCCTTCGACTACTTGCCTCTGTATCACCTACCTTATTATTAAACCACTCCAAGATGGGTGTAAAGAGAAAGAAATAAAATAATATATTTTTTGTATAGGGTGTATTTACTTATACGTGTTGATCCATGAGACTGTGCAGGATCCTCGTCAATACGGTTCAAGTTCCTACATATATAATTTATTTATTGTATGCTAGCTAAAAATTACATGATACAAATGCTAAAAATTACATAATAGACAACACGAACAGTATGTAGTCATCATAATCATTGTATATTATTTCATTCCTTACCTTTAATTTATTTATACTGTGGAAGATCCTCAATAATAGGGTTGAATATGTAGTCAATTACTTGTTTCTACAAAGGGCGACAAAATCATACAACATTTATACTTGAAATCAACACCAAAAATTGAGCATCATAAGCATTACATTTTTAATTTGATAAACAATAAATACATTAAATATATAAGTAATAATAGAAACACGTGTATCATAAATCACATATGTATCTTCATAAGTTATGTTATGAAATGACATGAAAGTGTGCATTGCTATGCTATTAAAGGGCATGAAAGTGTTGAAAAATTAGGATGAATGCATTAAGAGGGTGTATGCACTTAGAGCTGAAGCCGACAAACATCTTTTCACAAAAAACATTTGATAATTTTAAATCTTTTCAACACAAAAAATCTTGTTCCTTTAGGTGATAAGCATTCCATGGTTATTTTTAACTAAATATTTTGTCAATCTTAATTGTTTTAGGAAATTGTTTTGGGAGCTAAAAGGATTCTTAATTTTTTTTATTATGATTAGTTTAATATCAAGTCAAAAATAATTTGGCTAAAATATAACACTTAGTCAAAATTTCATTCTATTAAGGATTTTCATTCAATTAAGGATTTCCTTGTCAATATTTCATTCAATTAAGGATCTCATTCAATGACATATTCAAGACACAGTAATATATAAAAGAGGATTTATAAAATAATATACAATAAATTACATAACAAGTAAAACATATCGCAAATATTGTATCTATACAACAAATTGAACAAATATCACTAGTTACCTCATGTATTTTCGAAGATCATATATAATTTGCTTGACACTATTGTCGAAGTGGTGTGGGAGAGATAGAGGTAGAACGTACTACAACAATTATAAATTGATATTTTCATTGTTTTCCAACATAATACAATGAAAAGTACATGCAATGTATAAATATATAGTAAATACACAAGAACATGAATTACCTTAATGAAGGTATGAAAATCATGTGTTTTCATCCCTGACCCAAATTCACTTTTGTTTATATGAGATTTTTTTATTTTTGCAGCAATTAAATACTGTGGGAAATTGAATTTTCATATGACTTCTTTTATAGCATTGCTTTTCTGCTCTAATAATAACCAAGGAAGGGCACTTATATCAATCTGGTCTCCATTTCTATTTGATTGAATGACATCTTTCATTGCATGACTGGATTCCTGAATGTTATTACAAATTTTGATAATTTTTTCTTTGTTACGCCTTCCATCCAATATTTTTCATAACGTCTTTGTTATTTTATTTCCAATATGCATAGCATCAAACAAATGCACGATTTGCAGTTGTTCATAGTAGGGCAACCTAATAAATTGTCTAGGATAAATTTTTAGTCCCTTTAGAAGGTGGTCATTAATTCCTTGACGAGCTTCACGATCATCAATTACATCATCAGTAAACAAAACATAATATCAAAATATAAATTACAAACATAAACCATTAGCTGGAATGACATTACCTCCATGATTTATTCTATTATATTCCAACTTTCATAAGTGAGGTGTCATTCTTCATGGTTTTGATGTAGTCTCTTCTTTCCCATTGAAAAGATGTTTTTCAGTAATTGGATATTTATGATTTCTGTGGAGGAAGTGCCTATACTCATCGAACACATGTTTTCCTAATAATTTTGAATGATGAGATTTAATCTTCGAAACACAAATAGGACATGCAAATTTTCTCTTTGTTTGAAGATCTACAAGATCATGTATAATTGGATTAAATATATTAATTTTGATAATTATTATTATGATGCGCAATTTGAACACTATAACATACAACAAAAATGTGTTAGCCCTAGGGCATCATGTATTATCCATACAAACATTGCATGAAATTGAAATTTTCTTTGTCTTATTGGTCTAGAGACATCATACATACTGACACCATTCCATAACTCTACCAAATTGTTGATAAGAGACTCAATATATACATTCATATCTTTAACTTGGTACTTACCTATTTGAATGAAAAAAAAACATTACATTATTATTATGATCATTTTACAACATTAATTATAATTTAATGTAGATGTCTATTAAATGAAAAAATACTTGGAACAATCATTGCTAACATTATGTGCTCCCTCTTTATTGACATCCATGGAGGAATGTTATTGTTGATAACAAAAATAGGCCACACTGAGTAAATGGATCTCAACTCTCCAAATGGATTAACACCATCCGCTGCCAATGAAATCCTGAGATTACGAGGTTCTTCCTTCAAGTGTGGTCACTTTTACTCTATATCCTTAAATATAGAACCATCTGTAGGCATTCACATAATGTCATCTCGACTTCTATTGCATGGATGGTAATCCATAAATTGTGCCAAGCTAGTGCACCTGAATAATCACCGCAGACATGGAATAATGGGAATACAACAAAGAACCTTGCGAGACACATTTTTGTTATTTGATCTATTTGATATCTATTGATATTATGTGTTGTAAATGTGATCTTTAACCTGAAACTATTAATTCAAGGTTTAGCATCATCAAATCAAATTCAAATGATTGTACAAACTACCCTTAAGAGAAACTTATTACTTCCTATTTGAAGCGAGTTTGATTCTTAGAGGATGATCATAAGATTGGCATTTAGAATCAGTGACTAGATGACTCCAAAATGGAAGATTCAAAATATGGGAAAGAAGCATGAACTTACATACTTTTCCCTCAAAACCATGGAGATTAAATGCATGGAAACTAGTAAACTAAATGTACATAGCACATTGAGTAATCTAAGCAAGAATGCAGCTACAAACTAAAGGAGAATGAAGCTATAAATCATATGAAAGCTAAAACTAAACTACAATGCAAATGGAGGCTACAACATTGATCAAAACCTAAAACTAAAATAACATTATAACTTTGATTCTTCAAATTGCCTCTCTTTGAGCAAGGGGAGCTATCCATTTTATAGGAAATTCCTCAAAACGGTTGGCCAAGATCAAGCCATGAAGGGCGGTTGAGATTTATTCCTCTTCAATCCATGTGAGATTGATCCGGGTAAAAGGTTACTGATTGGTCAAACTTGTGCTTGTTTGGGGGAGAATGGGACAAATTCGACAATTATCCATTTTAATTGCATTTATTTGAATTTTATGTGCTCACACATGTGTGAGGATGTGTGAATGGATTCATTTAATCAAAATTGCTTAGGAATTTTAGTTAAACTTTATAGTTCAAGAAATTAAATGATTTGAGCTTTGATTGATAATATGATTCAACAAGTTATGTCTAATTATGCAAGCAAGTTTGATTAAATTCTCCCATAATTAGGGTCTAGCAATAAATACCTTTGATTTAGGATTTATTAAGGCCAATTAATCAAATTAGGGGCTATGGGTTTACTAGACCAATTTTAGGTGATTACATTTTCCCCTCTTTGAATTGATGTGTGAGCAATGCGTTGTTTCAAAGAACTTTTGATACAAATTGAGGAATAACTTGATATGAAGCAATGAAACTATCCTCCAGATCATAACTGGTTCCAAACTTGATCGAACAAAGATCGATTGAAAATTGAAGATATCAACTCCAGACTTGATTGAGAGAAGACTGATAGAGAGATCTGAAGATATCAGCTATAGAATTTATTGAGTGAAGACTGATAGGAAGGTTCAAATATTCAGCTTAATGTTAAGCAATGAAACTGAATATCCCTCCCCAAAGAAGATTTCCCAATTTTGGATTATTTTAAATGATTAATCAACCTGATCTGCTGAGATGGGATTGATTGACATTTGATTGATTTCTTAGGATAACTGATTTGATATGGGTCCTGATGAAGCCAACTACCTGATTAAGAGGTACTATCACATTGATGCGGTGAGATGAAATTGATATGCCCCTGGGGATTCAAGTGAGTTGATTTGAAGCAATGAAATCACTTGGAAGAATCCTAGTTTGATATGGAACTCTAATGCCCCTAGAGATTGAGCTTGTTGATTTGAATCAAATTATTGATGTATTGGTGCTGCCCCCTTAGGATCAAAATCAAAATAAGGTTAGGGTGAAAAGCATGATTACGATGGGTTTGAAAGCATCGATGCATAAGAATTGGATTCGAGCTTGATTTAAGGTCTGGTTGACCAATTTTGACTGAGAGTTGACTTGGGTTGGCCAAGGTTGACTTTCTTGGATTGAAGTAGAGAATGCTTGATTTAGTCAATTAGGAATGATATTGAAGATGAATCCGGTGAGGAAAGTGTCAATGATCAACTGTATTTGATTAATAGGTTAATCTACATTTTGTCCATCAAAACATTGTTGAATTTCAATTTTGGTCTCGAAAATGGATCTGAGACAATCCAATTAGCCAAGGGTGCAATTTTCATGCTCATTAGAGTAAGTTTTGTTTATTAGGTCAAAACCTATATAAGGACCAAAAGGGTCATTTTCAAATCATTTTCACCTCTCGAGTTCAAAAATCAAAAACCTTATTTGAGACAAAAATGGTGGTCCCAGTGATAAATCATCAATTTGAGTGAATGCGGAGGCACGACGAGCCTTATGATTACCCGCCTCAAGTGAGTGATCAAATCTTATCTCTTTAATTCTATTTTTGCATGTTTTTAGTCAAATTTTTCATGTTTTTGCTTGTTTTTTAAGCATAGGATCGGTTCATCGTACAAATTGGTGAGAGGGCTCGTACGGAAAAATACCAAAACTTAGTTTGTCATATGGGTCTCTAGGTTTTTTTTCTGGGAGAGGCCCAGAACTCATATGAGAACCTTCTTCCCTGACCCTTTTGTCACATGAAGATATATGTTTTGTTGTATCATACTAATTTTTTGTACTATCCTTAATCCTGACTCGTACAAGTCTTCATTCGAGTGTTCCCTTTCTATATTTTTTTGTATGGTAAACAGTAAGATTTTTCGACGGTATTAACATAAAAATTCATTTCTTTTGGTGATAGATTTAGATTCTCTAGCATTTTTTTAAGCTTATCTTATTCTTGTGATTGATATAGTCATTATTTTTAGCCTGATTTTCTTGATTACTGATTGTTTTGCGTTGTTTTTCTTTTATAGGCACATTTACCAGATATCTAGTTCATATCTACTTATCCTCTGACCATGCGTTTAATGATGAATCTTTTGGACAAACAGAGAGGTCACCTTAGTGAGTGTAGATTTGGTTGGTTATTACAGATGCTAGATATTTGTGTGAGCCCCGGATTGCTCACAGCCTTAGTTGAGAGATTCCATAGCGAGCATAAAACATTCCATTTTCCTACCGGGGAGATGATCATTACCCCTAAGGACATCTATAGGATTATTTAGATCCCATTTGCTGGAGAGCGTGTAGAGTATTACACAGCTCTGCAACTTAGTATTCTGGCCCTAATTTGAGTCTTCCATGATCATACCATCCTAGAACGAGTGATCTATTAGGATGATATGATGATTCATCATGGCAGACAATATCCACTTCCTTGTGTTATGGAAGGATTCATTGGTTGATTCATCATGGCATACAAGAGTCAATAAGGATTCTTTTCCGGTTGGGGTCAGGTTCTAGAGAGACTTGTGGCTAGGCCAGAGCAGTTAGGTTGGGGTTAGTACCTTCTTTCAAATATGTACCATGAGATGCATGAGGTTTTCTTTTGAGGTGCCAGGGGTATAGTTGTAGGGGTACTAGTTTTATAGGTGTTGGGATGGGAGCACCTTCCCATTTTATGGCTCGTAATAGATGATTGATGGTAGAGTGGTCAGACTTTTGTGTATAGATATTTAGGTTTTCTAATGCAGCCCCACTTGGGGAAGACCGATTATTAGAGATTTCATCTTGATGACCTCAGCTTGGTTATATGGAGGCCTTATAGAGGCAGTGATGCTTGGGCTTACTAGAGGTCTCATAGGAGAGATTTATTTTTATCACGTCCTTTGCTTGGGAGGACTTCTACTATTGTTGAGGGTTTTGCAGTCTCTTGGGTATTGAGATAGTATGGACGACCTCAGATCCTACCATAGGATTTTACAACCTATGCCCATTTTGTAGACAAGGAGTGCCGAGGGTGCTCTCCTAGATTATCTTTAGCTCTTTTCTCGGAGGAGCTCATATAGTTACACTAGCCATCTTGGGATTACATGGAGGATATGGCTGATGCAGGGGTCACTCCTTAGTACAGAGATACACAAATCTATTTGAGAGAGCACCATGTTTTGAGGAGGGTGATGTTCCATAGAGGGAAACAAGTGGAGGATAGAAGGTTCCAACACCTAGGAGAGAAAGAGGAGACCCAGGTGCTATTCTTAGAAAGGAACCTATAGTAGGTCAATAATGACAACATAGAGAGGGAGGTACATTAGGTTCTTTTGGCATTGATGTTCCTCCCATAGGTGCATAAATTGAGGAGATGGTGGATGCTCAATAGGATCCTATTTTTGATGATACAACCCAACATGTTTTTCAATAGAGGGATGCACAGTTCAGAGAGGAGGAGGGTGTGCCCAGAGAGAAGATCCCATAGGATGTGATCCACACTTTGAGAGGATGGGTTCGAGGGTTAAAAATGAAACTAAAAGTGGCTCAAGAGTAGATTACAGAGTGAGACCATGCCCTAACTGAGAGAGATGAGAGGATTCAGGAGCTAACCTAGGGGTTTGCAGCTGAGCGAATTCCTCTTCAACATGAGTTTACCCAGTAGAGCCTCCTATTATGTAACAACATATAGTGTGGCAATTCCTTTAGCACATCATGTACCATGATATTCCCAGTATTTGGTGAGATCTGAGGGTGTGGGACCTTTTCCATATTCCCAGTATTTGGTGAGATCTAAGGGAGTGGGACCTCCACCTTGAGAAGATGTTCCCCTTCCTCCCCCTCATGATGATGATAAGGGAGGGAGTGAGTCTTGATATTCCCTCTTCTCTCTGATCCCTTTCTGATTTTTGTCAGATCCATTGATTGTACACGATTCATTTGCATTGAGGATACATATTTTGCTTGAGATTATCTCAGTATATTATATATATATATATAGATATATATATATATATATATATATAGATATAT
>MU226942.1:1124986-1144402 GCA_018584345.1 Thuja plicata
TTGTCTTTTTCTCATTCACGTGTTTCTTCTGAGTAGATTATTATCTTTTGTCATTGCGTCAATTAGATTTTTCAATATCTTGGATGAAAATTTATCTCATTTTTTATTAGTATATAACATGCTCTTATCATGATGTTATGTCCTCTGAAAACTGTGATGATTTGATTCTTTCTTGGTCAGTTCTAACTCTCTTTTTGAAGATATATAATCTTAAGGAGATTAATGTAGTTGAATACTTTAGTGAAGGGTTTGATGTTAGAAGGATAGCTCTTTGTGTCATTATAATGCTATTGTGCAAGCCTAAGAATGAAAGGTAGCCTACGATGTGATTCTAGTCACTAATTCCTTTAGCCAGTTTGTCATTATCAAGAATTTGGGACATTAGAGCTAATACAATCCTTACTGATGCCACTACAACCATAAGTATATGAGTATGAATTTTATCAGATAAAGTCTGGGAAACTTAATGTAAGTACAAAGGTAGAAGAACTATGGTGACCTAATCATTGTTTCCATTTGATATTGCAAGAGTATGCTAGTATCGAGGAATTTAGAGCTGAGATAACCATGAGTGTGTTCTTGCATAATAGGAAGATTAACAGTCAAGGATATAGTTCCAACCTCACCTTGGCATTGAAGTAAACATGATCAAGGGATGTGAGGATTTTCAAAATTAATGCGGAAGGTCTTATCACATACACCTCATTTACTTGACGTTATAGGATCATAAAAAATACACCAACAAGAAGAAATCAAATAAAATAGTATGAAAATAATTGATAACAGACAAAATTCAAGAAAATGATCATCATTCTTTCAACAAATTTTGATTGTTGTAGGTTTGTCTATGTAATATGTTGAGAAACACCATTGTGCTTGTGGGTGTCAGTGTTGAAAAACATTGTTGTGTTCTTGAATGTTATTAAACCAAGATTTAAGTGCTTTGATAAATCATCCGATGTGTGTGAAAAAACACAGATGTATCCAAATAGAGTGTTGAGAAACACCGTTTGATTAATTAAGGTGTTGAAAAACACTAGCGGTGTTAGTGGAAAATTGTCCAGTGGCTAGAAGAACAAGGTAGATAACATTAATCAGTGGGATGACTGACAAGGTGTTGAATTGATAACTGGGAGACTTCCGTTAGTGATGAATAAACCCATAAGACTAATATAATGATCAATTCCAAACTAGGATGCTAAGTCAATGTTTGGATTGGGTTGCACAAGGTAAGGAAAGCGATGAAGAGCTGTTAAGTGGAACAAAGTAAGGCTGAGATAGTCAAGCCACAAATTGATAGAGGGAGTGCTAGTTACAAGTGATGCTTATTTACCAGGTTTTCACCGCTTGCCATAATTACTATTTTTCCTACCAAGGCGCCTGTTTACCAAGTTTTCACCAAGGCACTTTTTCTCTTTTTCAATTCTTTTTTTGCTTTTTTGATTTTTTTGCTTATCCATCAAGGTGCCTGTTTGCCATGTTTTCACTAGGATGGTATTTTTTCAATACTTTTTCCAAATGTTTTTGGATTTTTTGCTTTTTACTTTTTTTGGTATTTTTTAGGATCATTTTTGTTGTACATGAATTGCTCAGAATGTCTAGCTGTAGAAATTTTTTAGGTGGATCATGTTGATGGGATCAAGAAATGTCTCTCATTATAAAGTTGATAGTTGATAGGCTCCAGATCAAAATGTTGCAATAATCATGAAGGGACCTAGCCAGTTGGGTTCAAATTTTCCCTTTTCCTCATGATGTTGTTGATTCTTTGGATTTTATCTAAGTACAAGCTCCTCAACCTAAAATTATCTATGTCATACTTTCTTGTTGCAACCTCAAGACATCTTTTTCTAATAGACCCTTAAATTGTCAAATAGACCCTTAAATTGTCAAATGCTTCTTTCCTTCTTTCATCAAGTAATTCTAATTTCTGGATTTTTGAAATCTGATAATCTTCATCAGTGATGAGTTCGTGTAGTGAGACTCTGAGTGATGGTATCTCTACCTCAATGGGTAGTACTTCTTTTGTGCCATATACCAAGGAAAATGACATTGCCCCTATAGGTGTTTTGATGCTGGTTCGATAAGCCCAGAAAGCCAAATTTAATTGGAGATGCCAGTCTTTTCCTGACTTACTCACTGTCCTATGTAAGATTTTCAATATGTTTTTGTTGGATGCCTCAACCTTTCCATTCCCTTGAGGATAGTAGATAGACGGACAATGTTGGGTAATTTTGAATTTCTCACATAATTCATCGATATCTTTGTTTTTGAATTGTCCCCCATTGTCTGTTATAATAGAGGAAGGTATCCTGTACTTGCAAATGATGTAGTTTAGGATAAACATGGATACTTGTTTTTTGGTTTCTTTGATAAGTGGGACTCCTTCAACCTACTTGGTAAAGTATTCAGTGGTTGTAATGATAAATATATGTTCTTTGGATGAGGAGGGATATATTTTCCCTATCAAGTCAAAGGCTCATTGTTGGAATGGATAGTGTGTGATGAAAGGTAACAACTCTTGAGAAAGAGAATGGATTAAATTACCATGTAATTGGAATTTCTTGCAAGATTTAGAAAATTGAATAGCATATTTCTCCATGGAAGGCCAATAGTACCACACCCTTAGGAGTTTCTTAGCCAACAAAAGAACATTTGAGTGAGATCCACAAATACCTTCATGGAATTCCTTTAGTGCATGTTAAGACTCTTCACATTATAGACACCTAAGGAGAGTACCATCTAGACCTCGTCTATACAAATCATTAGCTATGATCAAATAATGAGCGACATTTATTGTAAGGTTTCTCTTCTCATGTTTGAATAGGTCATCATGGATTACTCAGTCATGCAAGTAGGAGTAGATTTTTCTATATCAAGAGGATTCAGTGACCATAATTGAGCATACGATTTGGGATTTACGAGAGTCACAAGATAGAAAAGGGAGTTCTTCCACTAGGAATTCATAGAGAAATTGGTGCTCTTCTAATTGTAACATTAAGGCTAAAGTAGCGATGGCGTCAACAACTTTATTTTCTTCTCTTGGTATTTGCTGGAAGGTGATGAATACAAAGTACTTCTTTAGATCGTGAATCATCCTCTTATATGGCATGAGCATCTCATCCTTGGTTTGATATTGATTTTTCACTTGATTGATTATTAATTGAGAATCTCCATAGATGTGGAGTTCTGTGATTTTCCATTTGATATCCAACTTTAGTCCATTTTCCAAAGCTTAATACTCATCTATGTTTTTTGTGCAAGGAAAGATAATCATGTATTCTTTGGAAATATTGTATCCTTGGGGTGTTATAAAGAGTACACTATCTCCAGACCCTTGCTATGTGAATGATCCATCAAAGAAAATTTCATAGGAGTGCTCTATTAGGTGTAGAATAGCCTCATAAAGAAACTCTATAATTAGGGGTTTACCGTCTTGAAGCGGAGCATCTGCCAAATGATCAAAAATGATTTTTTCTTTGATGACTTTTCTATCTATGTATTCAATGCCAAATTTTCTGAGTATAATCACCCATTTTTCTAGTCATCCAAGTGTGTAGTTCTCTTTGTTGATTTTGCCAAAGTGTCATCAACATAGTCCTCCATATTCTTATGCATCATGTCATGGAATATGGTCATCATAGTCCTTTGGTATGTTTTTCCTATGCTTTTAAGACTAAAAGGCATAACATTCCAATAGAAAGTGCCCCAAGCACACGTGAAAGCTTTCTTATCTTGGTCTTCAGGTGCTATTTTTATCTTGTTGTATCCCAAAAATCCATCCATGAGAGAATACATCTCGTATCCAACAGTGAGATCCACAATCATGTCAATGTTGGGAAGTGGGAAATCATCTTTTGGACACGCTTTGTTCAAATCAAATAAATATATACAAACTCAGATTGATTTATCATTCTTCGAAATAGGCATGATGTTTTAGATCTAGTCGACATATGCTATAGCTCTAATGAATTATGCTTTTAATAACTTTTCTATCTCAGCTTTGACCAAGACTGCTACACGGGGATGCATCTTCCTGAGCTTATGTTTAATTTTCTTGACGTCGAGAGAAATTGATAAATGGTGCATTATCAAGTTTGTATCAAGTCCTGGCATGTCTGAGTAAGACCAAGAGAATTTGATCTTCTTGTTCATGAAAAATTGAGTAAGGACAAGGACTGTGCCAGATATATCAATTGGGGTGCCTCTGTTGTTTCCAGATTGACCAATTGTATAGGATCTATAAGTAATGAAGACCACCCCTAAAAGTGATTAGGAAAGATATCAATTTTCCCATCCTCCGACGCCTTTGAGAGGTTTTGACCATTGGATACGTCATGTTTTTACTATTTTTGGTTCTAACACTGCCACAAAGTGGTTTTCATCACCATACCTCTTTTTCTTTTTATTTCTCCTTTTAAGACTGAGAAACTTGATATCCCCCTTTGTCATGTTTAGGATCATTGCATTGGTAGAAGAAGTGAGGGGCTCAATAGAATTTAGGTAACAGGCCAAAGTGTAGTCATTTGGATAAAAGACTAGGTTTAAAGGCTCATTTGAGTTCCATTCAATAAGTTCAAGATGAATTAGGGATAATGATCTAGTAGGTTCTAAAGATAGCACCAAGTTATCATGATTAAGTCTTTTGATGGGTAAGAGAAGATCTATCATGTTACCCTCCAAAGGAATTCCTAGACCGTGAAGCATCCTAACTTCACTATTAGATTTGTTGTTAGTATTTTGTGAATTTAACCGATTTGATCTAACTTTAGTGCTTTGATTCTCCTCCTGAGTATATATTCTCTCTAGAAGAGTCCTCAGAGGAATGATCTCAATTCTTGATGTGGACCTAGATTTAGTGTAATTATCCATGCCATTATCTTCAAAGTTCTGATTTATGTTTGGAGGAAGGAATATTGTCGGGGCATCATTGGAACTCCCTCCTTGTTCAAATTCACGTGCATATTTATGGATGATATCAACTTCAATATCTACTGTAGCATCTAAAAGAGATTCTCATTCATATTCATTAGACCTTGTTTCCATGGAATGTGGTATGTCTAGGACATGAGTAGGAGCAAATAGTTTCCCCTAGCTAGGATGCCTTCCTTCTAGGTCATTCTATGTACCTTGACCAAACTCATATTCATGAGAATCAGTTTAACTATCATCAGACCTACCTAGGTATTGTTCTATGGTCATGAAGACTCCCTCATCCTCACTAGAACTACCTTCTTCTTCTAGGTCATCTTCATCTTCTTGTATCGTGGGTTGTTCTACACCTTCCTATATGGATGTAAGGTGGGATGGAGATACCTAAATGGCGTGAACACTTGTATCCATGAAGTGACCAGTTTCATCTAGTTAGGGTGTCTCTCATCACATTCACCTTCAGGTTCTAATTTAGGCTTATCTTGTGGCGGGTCTACTACTTCTTCTTTGGTTATTTGATCCACCCCCTACAATTTTTGGGGCACTAATTTGTTTGGTTTGAAGGGGGCTCTGAATTAAGGTGGGATATATAATTCCCCTTGGTAGTAAGAATTTTATGTTTGTATATGTAATAGTATTTCAAATGATAACCTTGTAATCTCTGCTTCTTCTTCAGTCTCATCATCAAAGTACTTTGTTTTATTTACTATAGGACTATGGCTGGAGGAAGGATTAAACTTTTTCTCATGGTATCCTAGTCATATTTTTTCTGTTGGATTCTTGAATTCCATGTGTATGGGTTCTGTTAACCCTTTATCTTTGTGGTGCAGGAGCACCCTAAGGTCTTTAGATAGATATTTAGACATTTTGGCTTGTAGGTTGGTTTAGCAGACCATCCATGAATAAGGACTAAACTATAAATTACCTAGTGTGTTTTGAGGTGTGATTAGAGTTAGGAAAGATTAGGGTTTGTATGTTGTTGGGTCTAGTTGATTCTAGGGGTCTAGAACCTAGAAGTCAACTCAAAAAGTCAAAGGGTTGACCAAAGTCCCAAAGTGTGAATATTTTTAAGTTTTTAATGTTATTGAGTCATTTGAGGTCAATTGGTAAGGTTTGGAACCAATTAGGACTCTCAAAGTGGATAAATTGTCATTTTGACAAAAGTTGTCATGACAACATTTCCTAGATTTTAGGAATCGGCTCTTATGGTGCCCAAATCCCAACCAGAGGGTCTAAAAATGTGGGATAGAAGTATATAATGTTATTTCAACCCTAATATAATAGTTAGATTTGTTATTGTACGGACTGGTGTTTGAGAAGGATCAATTTACAGTGTAATCAAGCTACAGAGCCATCATCCATCTCTTTTATGGATTGAATGGATTGAATGAAAGTAAAAATAGTGTGTGAAATGTGATTCCTTATATATTTTTGGAATTATATTAGTCAGCTATTCTTTCTGGTTAATTTTTATTTAATCTCTTGCATTCTGTGAGTTCACTGGCCAACTTTGGTCCAGTCATGTAAAAAATGGCTTTCTTTGGTGTTTTCGTGGTTCAAACTCCATGACCACTTGGAATCCATCAGGGCCTTCTATATAATTTGTAAATATGGCTTGTGGAGTGTGTGTGTGTGTGTGTGTGTGTGTGTGTGTGTGTGTGTGTGCAGGGGAAGCTTGAAATTAATCAGGCCCTAGGCGAGTACTAGCTATTCTGGCTAGGGTGACTGAGCAGTGCAACAATAATGGAGGTTGCAAGTTGATTGGTATGTGCCAATAAGTGATAGTGGAGTGCAGGGGCATGAGGTGTAGACCTTTTAATGGAAGGAGGAGTTTACAGGATCTCATTATATTATTGGAAGAAGATCAAGGAAACCAAACCAACCATCATGCCCTAGAAACCCTTATTTTTAGGGGTTTGGTGAAAGTCCATTGTACAAACATGACAGGAGTCAGAGACCTAGAAAATTTTTAAGGGGAGGAAAAACCCACAAAGAATATGTAATTTTTTTCTAGGTTTGTTAAGGGGATTTAGGAGGAAAATCACCTTTTTAGTGATTAGGAGGGCTAATAGGCCTAAAAAGGCTACAAGGCCCAATAGAATTGATTTTGGAACCTGATTGGAAAATGGGTGAAGGATCCATAAAATTGAATCCATAGAGGTTAGATTATACATAAGGGGAGTTGGGAAACCAATCCTTAAGAATTTGACACCATTGGAGTGGTAAGAGATTAGAGAAGCCATGGATGCAAGAAGGCTATGGAGGAGAGGTTAGAGAATAGTTTGAAGTTGGTGGAGGGATCCTAGTGAGTTAGGGGATTAGGAAAGAATCCTATAGTTGGGGTAGAGAAAGAGACCCTGAGGAAGAATAAGAGAAGGTCTTAGAGAGATCTAGAAGGCTCTAGGAGAGGATCTCCACATCAAATTGGTATCAGAGCCATTGAAAAGGCTTAGGAGTGGATTACTGCATGACAGAGTGGAGTGAATCCATAGGTGAGAACATCATGGTGACCAATGAAGAGTTGGCCAAGGATTTGTCAGAGTAACAAATCAAGAATAGGCTTCTTGAAGAAGCAGTGGAGGAAATGAAGATCAAGATGGTTGAAGTGGTAGAGACTGCTAGTAAGTTGAGAGAAGAAATGCATGAAGGAATAGATAAAGGAAAGAAACCAGTAGAAGAGGAAATAGAACCAGAGCCTAATCCTCTTCTACCTGAGGAACCATTCCTCAAAGAACTCAAGGAATTGAGTGGGAAGGCTCTAGAAGGAATACCAATATTCTCTGGTAAGATGGACACTGAAATGGTTATGGAATGGATTGAAGGGATGGTGAATCACTTCGAGTGTGATGGGATTACAAAAGCACAAAAGGTGAAGATAGCCAAATCAAGGCTAAGAAGGCAAGCACTCACATGGTGGAAGTTCTTGCAGGAAGAAAGAGAGAAAGAGGGAAAGAAGCCCATATAAAATTGGAAGATAATGATTGCAAAGGTGAAGGAGAATTACCTTCCAGAAGACTATGACATTCAACTACATAAGAAGAGGCAGAACCTTAGGTAAAAAGACCTAGATGTGCTAGCCTATACCGAAGAATTTCAAAAACTTTGTCTTAGATCAAGAATCCAGGAGATAGAGAGCATGAAAGTTGCAAGATACCTTAATGGATTAAGGTGGAACATTCAAGAAGAACTTAGTCTCTTTACCCTGACTTTCATTCATAGTTGTTTTCAAATGGCTTTGAAAGTGGAAGAGAAACTTAAAAAGAAGCAAGATTCTAGTTCTAGAAATAGAGAAAGGGGTAGAAACAACAAAGGTGGATGTAGAGGAGGTTCAAGCGGAAGAGGCAGTGAATGTAGAGGAAAAAGTGACTCCAGATACTCAGAGAAAGGACAAGAAAAAAGTAGTAGGGGTGGATACAATAACATAGGAAGAATCTCTTATAATAGTGGTAGAGGAAGATCAGGAGGTTTTGGGAGAAGCTCTCACTTTTCTTCTATGGAATGTTACAATTGTGGGTAGATGGGGCATCCTGCTTATAGGTGTTTAGATAAACCAACATCCTCACAAGGGGAGAAGAAGATATCTTATTTCCAAGAAGAATATTGATCTAAAAAATTAGAGGTGAGTCTAGATTTAGAGAAAGGAGAACACCTTATGTTGAGAAGTATCCTAATCAAGACACCCACCAAAGATGAGCACAAGCAGAGGAGGGCTCTTTTCAGAGTGAAGTGCAAGATATTGGGGAAAGTATGCAAGGTGATCATTGATTTAGGGTCAAAAGATAATGTCATATTTGAGGAGGCAGTAGAGAAGTTTAAGCTCACCAAAATACCACATGTGTGTCCCTATAAAGTTACATGGTTGAATAAGGTTCAAAACATCTTGGTGAATGAATAAGTGTGGGTAGAATTTTCCATTGGAAAGTATTAGGATAGGATACTATGTGATTTTTTTTCCAATGGATGCTTTCCATTTGTTTCTTGGTAGACCATGGCAGTATGACTGAGAAGATATCCATAATGGGAAAGATAACAAGTACTCCTTCAAGAAAAATGGGGTAAATTTCAAAATATAGTCTTTGATAGAAGAGGACATAGTGGAGAAGGAAAAATCTAGTGCCATGTTGATGAATGGAAAAGAATTCCTAAGGGATATGAAAGATGAAGTTGGCTATGCAATCTTAGTAAAGCCAAAGGAGGAGGAGAATCATAAGCAAACACCTATGCCAAAAGAGGTGAGAGAACTGTTGGATCAGTTCAAGGATATTATTTGTGAGGGTACACCAGCTTCACTACCAACAAAGAGGGAGATAAGTCATCAAATTTACTTCATACCAGGAGCATCCTTGCCCAACAAAGCTGCATATAAGATGACACCAGAGAAAAACAAGGAGATAGCTAGGTAGGTGCAAGAGTTGTTGGATCAAGGATTGATTAGGAAAAACATCAGCCCTTGTGTTGTCCTAGTGGTGCTGGCTCCTAAGAAGGGAGGTAAGTAAAGGATGTGTACTGATTCTAGGGCAACAAATAGGATAACTATCAGGTATAGATTTCCAATTCCTAGAATAGAAGACTTGATGGATTGCTTGGGGGGTTCTAATTACTTCTCTAAAATTGACTTGAAGAGTGGGTACTATCAAATTAGGATGAAAGAGGGTGATGAGTGGAAGTCTACATTCAAGACTATAGAGGGGTTGTATGAATGGTTAGTTATGCCCTTTGGGCTTACCAATACACCAAGCACCTTTATGAGGGTGATGAATGAAGTCTTGAAGGATTATATAGGAGTTTTTGTAGTTGTCTATTTAGATGACATCCTCATTTTTAGTAAAACCAAAGAGTATCATATGAAACACTTGGAGTTAGTTTTGAAGAAGTTACAGGAGGAGAAACTCACCATAAACCTTGAGAAGAGTGAGTTCATGAAGGAAGAGTTAGTCTACCTTGGCTTTGTAGTTTCCAAGGGTGACTTGAAAATGGATAAAGAAAAAGTAGAGGCTATCTTGAATTGGCCTACTCCTAAGACATAGGAAAAAGTTAGGAACTTCCATTATTTAGCCCAATTCTATAGGAATTTCATTAGGAGGTTCAGTGAGATTTGTGCTCCAGTCCTAGAGACTATAAAAGGAGGATTGAAAACAAATTTTGTGTGGACCAAGGCAGCTAATGAGGTGTTTGAAAGGTTGAAGAAGGAAGTGGCTACTCAACCTATATTGTTGTTACCTAGTTTTGACAAACCATTCATTGTGGAGTGTGATGCAAGAAACATTGCAGTAGGAGCTGTACTAAGCCAAGAAGGCAGGCATGTGGCCTTTTTTAGTGAAAGACTAAATGAGGCTAAGTATAGGTACTCTTCCTATCACTTGGAGCTATATGATCTTGTGAAAGAATTAAAGAAGTGGAGGCATTATCTATTTCCTAAAGAGTTTTTTGTCTTTACAGATAACTAAGCATTGAGTTACATAAACACTTAAGAAAAGCTTAGCTTGAGGCACATAAAATGGATGGAGTTCCTACAGTCATATACCTTCACTATAAAGCATAAGAAGGGGGTGCAAAACAAAGTTGCATATGCCCTTAGTAGGATACTAATCACCATCCAAGCGATTCAGTTGAAAAGTACATGATTTGAAGGTTTTAAGGACCTATATGAGGGAGATTCAGATTTCTCAAAGATTTACAAAGTGTGCAAAGATTTTGAGAACCATTTCCATAGTGAGTTTGTAGAGTATACATTGCAGAATGTGTTAGAATAGTCCCAAAGGATAACTGAGAGGGGGGGGTGAATCAGTTATCAGTAAATTTAATTATTTTACTTCTTTAACTTTAGAATACAAAAAATTAAATGCTTAATCAGATAGCACAGTACACAACACACAATTTGATTACGGGGAAACCAAATGGTAAAAACTGCGGTGGGAATTAGCACCCACAATGAACTATACTTGTTTATGGTAATCCCTGTTAGAAGATATTTAAACCCTGTTAGGAGTTGTACTTTACAATGCAATAAGTATAGAGACCTGGTTAAGGGTCGGACCCTGTTAGGAGTCTTTTACAAATAACCCTGTTAGGGGTGGTGGACTCACTGTCCAAAAGCTCACTGCTTGATGGTGAAGGCTACAACCTTCTGTATAATAGATATGCACTATATTTGATGATGAAATATAGAGTAGACCTACTATCTTGATCAGTTCCAGTGTATTACAATCTTTCACTTCTTCTTCACATAAACTCTTGATGAATGAACCACATCTTATCTTCTGCTCTGTACATCTTCTGTCTCTTTTCATATCATTCACACTTAGCGTATCACAATTGAATTGCTATAAAAATATCTCTCAAAGTATGAGATCATGGGACCTATAAGACAACTCTTCATCATATCCTTGTCGGCTCTACTAAGCATGCAAGCATAATTACAACTGCACAAGTCTAAACTGAATAAACACAATGCTTTACTAAGTCGGCCTCACTAAATTAACTATAACTTTGCAATCTTCTTGAAACACATTTGGAACCTTTACATGAATAGCATCAACTCATAACTAAACATGAATATACACACGCATATCCTGAAGATAGGTGCAACTAAAGAAACACGTTATATACGTCGGCCCTAAACAGTTACACTTCCAGAACTGTAACTGCCAATAATAGAATTACATAACTTTACTGAAACATCATATCTGGGTCTGTGTTTATGAAAATAACATAATAAACATGTCAAAAACATGTATCTATCCATGCAAGTCTTCATATCATCATTATGGTAAGTACATATAGAATTACTACTGTGTATTATATGTTGTCATCAATGACAAATATACAATCAATCAACTGCTCAGAATCAAATCTCCAACAATCTCCCCCTTTGACATTGATAGAAACATATGATATCAAAAACATCCTCTGTTCATGGTGTCCTCTTTCTTTTACAATCTTCTCAATATCCTCATCAAAAGATTTCTCTAAACTGCTGTAGTTCCTCTGACTGTGTTTTTGTTCCATGTATATACTCTCCCAGAGTATAAGCTCCCCCTTAGTACATACTCTCCCTTACTATATACTCCCCCTTTGACATCAATGGAAAAGGGCACCATAGATCTTTAGGCACAGGTACTACTCCAGAAGTAGAGTAGTCAACCATTCATCAGTCACTTAATGACTGATGTTCTTGCTTCTTCTTCTAAATAGAATCAGGAGAGGGAATTACTCCCAACTTCTCCTTGAGATACTCAAAACTATCCTTTGATAAGGGCTTTGTGAAAATATCTGCCAACTGTTCTTTGGTGCTCACATAGTCCAATTTAACTTCTTTGTCTGCAACCTTTTCTCTTAAAAAATGGTACTTGATCTCTATGTGTTTTGTCTTTGCGTGCATCACAGGGTTCTTAGACATGTTGATAGTGCTAGTATTATCACAATGAATAACAATAGGATAATCAACGTGAATGCCAAAGTCTTTAATCATCTTCTTGATCCAAGCCATGGTTGAACAATTCAGTGCTGCTGCAACATATTTAGCTTCTGCTGTTGACTGAGAAATACAATTCTACTTCTTTCTTATCCAAGAAACCAACCTGTCTCCAAGAAATACTGCTCCTCCTGAAGTGCTCTTCCTGTCATCAATACAACCTTCCCAATCTACATCAGTATACACTTGAAGTTGTACATTCTCTGATTTAGGATACCCTAAACTATAGTCTATAGTTCCCTTTAGATATCTAAATATCCTCTTGACTGCCATTAGGTGATTTTGCTTGGGTTCAGCTGCAAATCTTCCAACAATGCCAACTGCATTAGATATGTCAAGTCTAGATTGAGTTAGATAAATGAGTTTACCAATCATAGATTTGTACAATGTCTTATCAATTGTTGTGGAATCATCATCTTTTACAAGCTTGCTTCTAGTTATCATGGGAGTGCATACTGGCTTATAGTCATCCATCTGAAAGGTCTTCAGTATTTCCTTCACATATTTTGATGGATTAATGAATATACCTGTATCTGTTTTCTTTACATTCACTCCCAAAAAATATTTTATAGGGCCAATCATACTCATCTCAAATTAATTCTATATTTCTTTTGCAAATGTTGTACTGAGCTTGTCATTACCTCCAAAGATAATGTCATCAACAAATATGGCAACTAATAATAATCCATCAGGTGTCTCTCTTGTGAATAGGTTATAAATTGCTGCACCTTTCTTGAATCCAATCTTGGTAAGATAACCATCAAGTTTCTCATACTAAGCTCTTGGGGCGTATTTAAGACCATAGAGCGCTTTCTTCAATCTGCATACCATGTCTGGTTTATCTAAAAGATTAAATCCTTCTAGCTGCTCTATGTATACTTCTTCATTCAAGTCACCATTCATAAAAGCTGATTTTACATCCATTTGATAAACTTTAAAGTCTTTGAATGTTGTGTATGCCAAAAAAAACTTAATGGATTCTAGTCTACTCACATGGGCAAATGTATCAGTGTAATCTATTCCTTCTCTCTACGCATATCCTTTACATACCAATCTTGTTTTGTTTCTTACTACTGTACCATCTTCATTGATCTTGTTTTTGAATACCCATTTTGTTCCAATCACATTTTTGTCACTAGGTCTAGGAAAAAAATCCCATGTATCATTTTTAATTATCTGATCTAATTCCCCTTTCATTGCATTCTTCCAATCAGAATCATTACACACATCTTCAACACTTAAAGGTTCAATCTGTGAAAGTAAACATACCTTTTCATCCATTGCTAGAATTTTTGCTTTAGATCTGGTCAAAATGCTGTTGCTTTGATCTCCAATGATATCATATTTAGAGTGGTATCTAGATATGAATTTTGGAACCTTAGGTGTGTCTTCTTCTTCTGTAATCTGTGATTCTTCTCTTCTTGATTCAGGGTCATTGCATGAGACATAAATGTAGTTAAACATTTCTTCAATAACAGTATCTTTGTTGCTAGGCCTGGGTTCATCTTCAATCATGGGTGCATATTCATAGTATCTTTCTTGAACCATAAAATTCTCATCAATTTTTACTTGAGTACTTTCAATTAAATTTTTTTTCAATCTCAGATTAAATAATCTATATGCTTTGCTTTTTGTAGAGTAACCAAGGAAAATACCTTCATCACTTCTAGCATCAAACTTACCAACACCATCATCTCTCTTGAAGTAACACTTGCTGCCAAAGATTCTAAAATACTTTACTGTAGGTACATTACCAAACCAAAGTTCATAAGGTGTCTTATCTGCACCTGGCCTCAATTGAGTTTTGTTGATAGTATAGACTGTTGTGTTCACTGCATCTCTCCAGTAGGTGTGTGCAACTTTTCCTTCAATCATCATAGTGTGTGCTGTATCAAGTATGATCCCATTCCTCCTTTCTGCAATCCCATTCTACTGAGGGGTTCTAGGTGCACTCAACTGTCTTTTAATTACATTTTCTTCACAGTAGTCATAAAACTGATTAGAGGTGAACTCTCCTCCTCTATTTGATCTCAGACATTTCAGTTTTAATTCGGATTCATTCTCAACCTTAGCTTTGAATATTTTGAACTTTTCAAATGCTTCAGATTTCTCCCTTAAGAACGCAACCCACATCATCCTAGAAAAATCATCAACAAACAAAATGAAATACCTTTCTCTGTAGTATGATCTTGTTTGGGTAGGACCACACAAATCTGTATGCACTAGGTCCAATTTGTTCTCAGCTGAGTTCTGGTTGCTTCTGAAGGAACTCCTTACATGCTTTCCCATAACACATTCCCTGCATATAGTGTCAACAGGTCTTGCAATAACATCTAATTAACATTCAATCATTATTTCATCCATTAATAAAATGTAACATTCATTAATTATCACATGATAACATTCATTAACACATTATAAAATTTATGAACATTCAATAATACAATCAAATTCATTGGCACATAAAAATCAGTCATTATCAATTAAGGTGTATATATGTCTCCCCTGTCATTATCATTTCTTTTGTTTCTTTGGTTTGCTCAGTTTTGAGAAGAAATTGCTAAGAGGAGCATCGATGTCTCCCCTGTCATCAGATCTCAGTGCAGGCCTAGTTCTCTATTGCTACAAAAGGGGGCCATCTGCAATAACATATAAAAGGGTTAAATTAAAAATATTTTATTATAATTTGTTACAAGTATTTCAGTACTTTAAATGACATAATCATATAGCTCTTTACCTGATCTAGTCACATCATCAACTTTGAGATCAGTTTGTCTAGCCTCGACCTCAACCTAAACCTACTCATTAACATTAGCCTCTACACTCTCTGCAGTTGCAATACAAATTGTTACATTAATAAAAAAACCTATTGCAATTAAATTTGTATTACTACACCAATCAATTTAAGATGTTTACTAGCTTGTATTAGTAATTATATATAAAAAATTGAATAGAAAATGTATACCTCCATCACTATGATGCACATCTAAACCAACATCATCATGCACAGGTTGTGTACCAGAATCAACAGCCTACATTCCAATTTCATACACATTCATGTTATCATTGTTTTCTTACTTTAAAAAAATATACTCACTTTATGTTGGAACATAACATCAAATAAACTAATTGGTAAATAATTAAATTTGAAATAATCATCATTTAGCTTACTTATCGCGACGGATCCATCAATAGAACCTTGTGTACTTCTTATTTTTTCTGCCATGACTTTATAGCCTTGTTGGAAGCCAATTCTCTTGTCCTCTTCTGTGAGACTTATATTGAACTTCGCGCCTTGCATTTTTACTTGGTATCGTCAAATTTTATTTCATTATTTCATAAAAAAAATAATATTGCAAAATATAAATAAATATTATAAAGATCAAATTATTATTTTTAGTGTTAAAATCCATCTACAAATTGTATTTTTCCTCATAAAATCTGATAATATTATCACTTACAACTCGTGCAGCAAGTTTGGAATAACCACCAGAGCCTAGCTTCTGTTGCCCATGCTTTTGTAGTCTTGCCTTTGTTGCCCTTGATGTATTAGGCAATCTATAAAGAGATTGAAATATGTTAGTTCATATTAATATGAAGAGTATTTAGTACTCAATTACATTCTTAACAGTATCACATACCTTGTTTTTTTGTTTGGTGGTGTAATTCCTTTTTTTATTTTATTTTTCTCATTCACATCCATAATAAGATGTTTCCACTCTAAATCAGGAATACAAGGGGGGCGCTGGTACTTCGGGTTTTTGGATAACGTACACCTATACTAGTCCCTAATATACCTCAAACAAAACCTAAATTTCTGAAGGAGCCTATTCTTCTCAAATACACGAGGTTCAAATAAGTTTGTCATACTCTCTATGAGAGCATCCTTTAACATTATATCTTGGACTTTCCACATTTTAAGAAAAAAACACTGTTAGATTCAAAAATGAAGTAAATTTACCTTTAATATAGTTTAAGAAATGGATGTAATGATAACTATCCTAGAAATGATATGAAATCAAAATAGTGGATTGGGGTTTTAGTTCATACATGATATTCCACCATGTACAAATGGTGGGACTGAATATCCGCAAACACACGTCATTAAGTTTAACATAAAAAACATCATTCCCTACAAAATAATCATGGCATCATTAGTCGAAGGATATAATAGTATAAAATAAGAATACAATAGATGTAAGCTTCTCATATTGAATGCAAGGTGTAATTAACATATGCTTGTATAGTAAAAGAAAGGTCCAATATTTAAAGTACCTGGAAGTTTTGCTACTTTCAAGGGAACTCCTTCGTTGCTCACAAGAAATATGCAATCCTTCACCATTCCCGTACTAGGAATAAAAGTACATCCAGGAAATTCATCATCATCATGTGATGCATCTCCTGTTGCATAAATTGAATCCATTACGAAATGCCCCCAAGAAAGAATACTTCAAGGGAAATAAACATACATATAATGATAGAGAAAATAAAATCTATGTACTGTAACCACCTAGATTTGGTCTTCTTTGACTATAGACCCTATTTTCCCTAAGTGTGATCATACCCCCAATTATGTTTAGACAACTCTTCAATTGGCTAGCATAATTTATTCGAATCAGATTTAATCTCCTAAGTGATCTAATCACTAATTTACGTTAATCACTTTAGCCAAATCCAATCAAATCAATTCAATCCAATCAATTCAAATCAATACCTGGCTAAGGTAATTAATTTAAAAGGAACTAAATGAAATCCTAATTATATCTCATCACTTGCAAAATCAATCCCCTAGCCTAATTGATTCAATTTGGCTATAGTCCTAATTAATTATTACAAAGAAATCAAAAGCTTAAATGATTAATTAAATTCCTATTATTGAGTGAATATGTTATTACAACAATTCATTTCATTAATATTCCCTCAAACCTAACCAATCTCAACTACCCAACCATGAGTTCAAACTCATCCTAACCCCTTCTCACATGCTAATTCTTTTTAATTAGATAATTAACCCTAATTAGCTAATCCCCCCTCCACTAATTCTCTCTCCTCCCATCTCTCTCCTTAATCACATCCTTTAAGCCTTAAACCTAATCCTAAGCTACCCTTAAGCTTGTAACATTTCATTAAGGTGTGATTAGGAATTAAACACCCCCCCTAAAGTCAAATTTGTCAGGCTTGACTCTAAACCCTCACCCATGCTTCTTAAACCCTCACCCATACCTCATTTATGCTTTCATAAATGAAGCATTAATGGATCTTACATATTCCTTCTACCACTCCTCATTAATGAGTCTTACACCCTCATTAATGGCAACCCTTCTAGACTCTTCTCCCCTTCCTCCATTTCTCCTATAAATAGGATGGATTTTGAGCTCAAATCGCCCTTGATTTGATGAAGTATATTGTTGTAATGATCCTAATTTTGAAGTGTTGAAAACCTCCTTATGCTGCCCATATTTGGAGAATTGAAGGAGCAATCTCATGTTGCTCATGTTTTAGGGATTTTCATATTGCTTTCTAGCTTATTTCTTAGTCATATTGTTATACTCTTCATTTCTAGAGCTAGATTGCATGTTGTTGAATCATTTACATTACTTTTCATTTGAATATTCCATTCTTACGTTGTATTTCTCACTAGAATATGCATAATCTGAGGGCTATTATGTCATTTTTCATACTCGTCCTAGATAGGAAGCAATAGATCAATTTTGGTGATTGCTATGTTTGCTAACCCCTTGTTTTCACTAATGCAATGATTTATTGAAGTGTTGTGTCTCTTAATAGGTACAAAAATCACACACACCTCTGGCGCCCACCGTGGGGCAAGATTGCTCAAAATTTCACCAAATTTTTCTCTTTGCCCTTGACATTTTAAAAATTTGCAGGTAGTTTAGCTTTTCCAAGAGCAACTTATCATTTTCGGTCATTCTTTTATCATTTTCGGTCATTCTTTTATCATTTTCGGAAGCAAATTATCATTTCCCGTAAATCTTTTATCATTTTTGGGAGCAACTTATTATTTCTGGGAATTTTAATATCGTCTGCCATTGCATTTAGAGAAGGTAAAATTTGACCTTAAAATCATTTCTGGTAGCTAAATTTTCATTTTTGGTACGTGTTATCATTTTGGGTGAAAGGAATATCATCCTGGGTAAAGTTTATCGTTTGGGGTCAATCTTTTATCATTTTTGGGGTTTATTGTTTTGGGTTTCTGAAATATCGTGTGTTGTCCAGGGGGCAAAAATACAGAGTTCTGTCATTTGTAAATTTTATTTCTAACTTGCTAACAAGGTTGTTTTCTTGATTGTGATCCTATTCTTGACAGCCTAACTAAGTGCTTGCAGGTTTCTGAGAAGGAAATAAGAAGACAATACTAACCGTGTGTGGTTGTAGGGATTTTTAGACTGATTGTGATACTAACCCTTTTTCAAAATCTTTCACACTTAAATACCGTTTTCTCAAACATGTCTTAAAACAACTAGATTACTATGCTCTTTTCCTTTTTAAGGAAAATCATAAAATCGGACATTGTTTTAACACTTGTGAAAGAATCTAGGAGGTAAATGAACAAGCAAACTCACATCGTTTAATTCATTTAGAATTAGAAATTGAACAATCAAAGCACTAAATTTATGGGATAAATGAACAAGTTCAATCATTTAATTCAACTTGGATCAGTAATTGGACAAGCAAAGCACTAAAAACTGTGTGTGTGTAAATGGGTACCTGTTGAAAATGACACAAACACTCAATAGGTCATTGCATTAGCTTGAAAGGTTAGTTAAAACATGTAAAACCACTAATATCGGCCTATTGCCTTCTAACTAGAAAGAGTATGATTAGTTGCATATTTAGCCCTCAGAATATGCTCCAAATCAGTGATCAATACTATCCTAGCATGAAGGATTTGATCTAAATTTAAGCTAAAAATGAGAAAAAGCATACAATCTAGCTTTAAAACATGAAATGAAAACAATAAACTAGCATGCTAAAATAGATGAAATGTGAGT
>MU226942.1:1214131-1234203 GCA_018584345.1 Thuja plicata
AAGGCCCGAGTTCAAGATAAAGATGAGGATTCTCGATACCATTTGAGGTTGAAATCGAAACCGAATAGCATCAAACATGTGAAAAACATAAGCAGTTATTTGACTCCGCAGCCCAATGGATTCAGCTTGATAATGCTGATTGGAGATGAAGAGTTTCAGATTCCGTAGTGACTGTTCGAGTTCTCAGATTTGAAAAGTATTTTTCTTTGCTTTCTGTCTCTTTGTATGCAGGAAGTGGAAAGGTCATGAGTCCCTATGGACATTATGCATTGTAAAATCTATAAATACTATGGAAAAAGTAAATACAAAGGTCAGCAAACTTGTCAAAGAAGCAGTGTCATTCTATTTACAAAGCTGAATTCCTGTTTGTTGTTGCACTTTCATAGTCTATTTGCATGGTGAATAAAAAGGACAGTTATAAGTGAAACTGCCTTTTTTTAATGAATGCCATTTCATATCAGAAATTGTGGTGTGATCAATTCCAGTTGGTCTTTCATTTGTAATTCTTCCTCTGTTCACTCTTTATTTTAGATGCATCTGAATAGAAAGTACAATTGTATGAAGAACTATGATTCCTGCTTGGATTCTATTTCATGTTAGAAGTTGTAGCTTAAGCAAATTCTATTTTGCTGTCCATGTACGATTTTGCTTCTGTTCTCCTTAGTAGAATATGCATTCTTAGAATAGATAGGTTTAGTTAGAAGGTAGTCTTCTTGGTGATCTATAATCAGCATTCTATTGAAGATTGTAGATTATCTTCACATTATCCTTGCCTGAATTGTTTGTGCCTACAAGAAATTTGGTTAAATCACACAAGGAATAAACCTGATGATCGATAAAAAGACACATTCATTGCATAACAAACACAATCAGGGAGCTGTACCTATCAATTTAGAGGGCAGTGATAGATAACATACACTAACCCATTTGTTGGTGACATCCTTTTGTTCTCTCACCTTGGGTGCTAAAAGAGTCAGAGATTACAAATCTAACGGGAGGACAAACTGTTAACCAACACCCTATTAAGAGCCAACCCTGTTAAAGGTTACAAACACACTGTTAGGTGTGACCTTGTTAGAGGATTTTAGAAATAGTTTGTCAACTAGTATCTGACATCTAATGCTACCATCCTTGATCAAACACTCACTTGGCCTATCAATAGGTATCGGGCATATCCAATGCTAATTTTGTGATCAAATTTTTTTATACTCCTTGGGATGTATCTCAATTGAAAAAGAATTTTAAGTCCTTCTCGGTTAAGAGGATTATATGCTTCGATGGTTAAAATGAAACACTAATGATCTGTTCATACATACAACTCAATTGCAGATTTTCAGATCTATTATAGGTCCATTACTTCACTGATCAATATAATCAAATATATACCTTTGTTCCACATTTTTTCTTCTCTATGATTCTTGTCTCACTATTTGTCGGTATCTGCAGAATCTAGCTCTTCCTTTAGCTTATCGATCAGGACTGAAATGAAGACTTTTTTCTCCTTTAGATTTTCTTTAGCATCTTTTCTCTTCTCTTGTTTACCCCAAAATTCGTAATGAATTGGGTTTGTCTCTATATAGACATGATTTCTACTTTTCTTGGCTTTCTTGATTCTTGGCGTGTTCCACAATTCTTGCTAATATATTTAAAGAAAAACTCTTGATTTATTTCAAAGAGATCTTCTTGCCAACTAGACAAATCAGCTTTAAATCAATTACTTATCTTCGGCTTTATCTGGATGATTAAAACAATGATAAGTATCTGTTAACCCTATCTTTAGTTTCTTGACAGCTAAGCATTTTGTTATTTTCTGAACTCTCTATTCTGTTGGTCAATACTTTAGTTAGTCATCGGTGATAACTGACTGTTCCGTCGGTGTGACTTCAGTTGTCATCGGGATCTCCATCCTTTGTTTTCTCCGTCGGGCAACATTGAAACTATGCTCGTCGATAATGCTGTGCATTAGATCATCAGGTAACACTGTGACTCTACTCTTTCATTCTGACCGTTGGTATGCACTCCGTCGGTGTATGCAGTCACTTAGTGAATACTTGACTTGTATGCATTACTGATAGCATAGTCTTGATTCATCGGCTCTTTGAAGTCTTTAGGTAGTGTTTCCATGACCATACAGATTATTTCAAGTTGACATCAATGACAATACAATACATTAACTGATTTAATGCCTTGTATGATCGTCAACTTAACATCTTCAAACATTCAATCAATTATATGTCATCAATCTCTCCCTTTGGCATTGATGGCAACATACTAAATTATCATACTATACTATTACTAATACAATATGAAATATACATTTTCATCAAGCTTTCCTAATGTAACTATTACAAATGTCTGGTTTTCGGTAAGCTCAAATAGCTTTGATTTGATTCTTGCCGCTTTCTTCTGTCTTCAATCCCTTTACTGGATGGACATAGAATCTTTCTTTCTCTGATGTGATGTGTTCTCCTTCTGTGTCAAACTCTCTCCCTCTGGCTATTCTCCTTTCTTGTGATGTCTCTTTTGTCATTAATACTCTTCCTTTGTCTATACTTTCCCTTTCTTGTTACATTCTTCTCTCCCTATGGATACTGTGATGAATATGATCTTCCCAAAGTTGATACTGGATATAATCTCTGTATGTATGATTAATGAGATATCTCTCTCCCTTTGACAGCAATGCCAAACATCTTTTTCAAGAAAATATTTGACAGTGATGCCAAATGGATTCTTTCTATCCATAATATATTCCTTGAATTTCCCATTCCATCGGTAACAACTTTGGTGCTTGGAGTAGATAAATACCTTGATGTGTATAGCTTTATCTTTGAAGTTCATCTCTCTGCTTGCATCAACATGAATGATATTCTGATAATATGTAGGCTGATGCAACCTTCTAGTTAGCTTACAAACCAGTAGGCAAGGGTCTGACCCCTAGTCTCTTTCTCAAGTACTCAAATGCATCCTTGGGCAGTGGCTTGGTGAAGATATCGACCAATTGTTCGTTTCATTGCACATACTCAAGTATCACCTCTTTTGCCTAAATTTGTTCTCTTAAATAATGATACTTGATGGCAATATGCTTTGTTTTGGCATGCATTACTGGATTTTTGGAAATGTTTATTGCACTCGTATTATCACAATAGATAATTACTGGTTCTAAAATTTTCATATGCATACCTTCTAGTAACTATTTGATCTATGCAATATTTGAGCAGTTTGCAGCATCAGCAATGTACTCTACCTCTGCAGTAGATTGTGAGATGCATCCTTGTTTCTTGTTGATCCATGTGACAAGTCTGTCACCCATGAAGAATGCTCCTCCAACTGTGCTCTTCCGGTCATCAAGATTTCCAGGCCAATCAGCGTTGGTAAAGACCTTAAGTTCAAATTTGCCTTCTCTTTTGTACCATAAGCCATATTCCTCGGTATTCATCAGATATCTTAGAATTCTTTTCATAGCAGTCATATGTGATTCTCTGGGATTAGCATAAAATCTAGCAACTATTCCTACTGCATGTGCAATATCTAGTCTAGTATGCACAACATACATGAGTATTCCAATCATTGATCTGTATAAAGTTTGATTTACCTCTGATGACTTGTCTTCCTTTGCTAGTTTGCATCCAGTTGCCATCGGTGTTCCAACTACTTTGGACTCTTCCATCTTGAATATTTTCAGTACTTCTTTGATGTGCTTGGATTGTGTAATGAAAATACCTTCATCTTGTTGCATGATCTGCAGACCAAGAAAGAACTTGATCTCTCCAAACATAGACATCTCAAACTCTTTGCTCATTTCATTTGCAAATGATTTGCATAGCATATCATTGACTCCAAATATGATGTCATCGACAAATATCTCAGCAATCAAAATGTTAGCATCAGTATCTTCCTTTAAGTAAAGATTACTGTTTTCACTAGTTCTTACAAATCCAATACTTATAAGATAGGAATGAAGTCTTTCATACTAGGCTCAGGGTGCTTATTTCAATCCATACAGGGCTTTGTGAAGTCTGCATACCATGTCCCTCTAGTCTGGATCAACAAACCCTTCTGGTTGTTCAATGTATACCTCTTCTTCAAGTATTCCATTTAGGAATGCAGACTTGACATCTATTTGATATACCTTGAATCCTTTATATGCAGCATAAGAAAGAAATATTGTTACTCTTTCTATCCTAGCAACGGGTGCAAAGGTCTCTCTATAGTCAATTCCTTCTTCTTATGCATACCCCTTGCATACTAGTCTTGCTTTATTTCTTATGACTTCTCCATTCTCATTCAACTTGTTCCTGAATATCCATTTTGTATTGATGACATTCTTTTCATCTGGTCTTGGTACAAGTGTCCATGTCTTGTTTTTCTCTATCTGTTCGATCTCTTCATTCGTAGCACTTATCCATTCATCATTATCTAGCATTGACAGATTTGGGCTCATAATCACAAATAAGATATCTTGAATTTAGAGACTTACTTCTGGTTCTCATACTAGACTTTTTATCTCCTATGATTTGGTTTTGTGGATGGTTCCTTCTGACATATCTTGCAAGTACAGGTTCAACTCTTTGTCTATAAGCTTGATCATCATTTTGTTCTCCATCATTTTGTGCATCATTTTGAGCAATATTTTGATCGTCGGTATTTGCAGCCTGATCCTTGGGTGCAATGATTTGTTTCTCAGGAGCTCTATATTGTTGATCGGATAGATTTTTAGGTTCCTCATTGTAAGTGAACCTATTGTAGTCCTCTGGTTCTTTAGTGCTTTCCTTTTCATTATTCTCTGTAAATTCATCTATCTTTACATTTGCACTTTCAACAATTTTGTTGGAGGCTTTGTTTAGACATTTATAAGCCTTGCTCTTGGTAGAATACCCTAGAAAGATTCCTTCATCACTCTTGGAGTCAATTTTTCCACTTCTATCATCTTTTAAGATATAACATTGATTGCCAAATTTTTTGAAATAACTTACATTGGGTGTCTATCCATACCATAGCTCATAAGGTGTCTTTTTGGTTTCTTTCTTCAATCATACTCTGTTCAATGTGTAAACATCAGTACTGATAGTTTCCCTCGAGAATATTTGGGTGATCCCTTTCTCTATCATTAGTTTCCTTGCATAATCAACTATGGATATGTTCCTTCTTTTAGAAATTCCATTCTACTGTGGTGTTCTTGGTGCAGAGACCTGTCTTTTGATTCCATGCTCATTACAAAAATTAGTGAATTCATCTGAAGTGAATTCCCCTCCTCTATCTGACCTTAAGCATTGTAACTCCTTACCACTTTGCTTCTCAACCATTGCCTTATACCATTTAAAAATCTTAAATGCTTCTGATTTATCTTTTAGAAACATGACTATCATCATACTAGAGTAATAATCAACAAAGAGAATAAAGTATCTATCTCCATAATAACTCTTTGTCCTCATAGGTCCACATAAATCAGTATGGACTAATTCTAGAATTGCATTAGATGTATGGGTTTTTCTTTTAAAATAAGACTTTGTCATTTTACCTTTTTGGCAATTCTTACACATGGTGTTGTCGGGCTTGGTCATCATCGGTAAGCCTTTGACATTTGTCTTTTTGCTAATATTTATCATGTTGTCAAAGTTCATATGACACAATATTCTGTGCCATAGCCACATGTCTTCATTTGTAGCTATCAAAGAAGTGGTTTCAATATCATTTAGATGGAATAAATTACCTTTTGTTTGCTCACCGGTACCAATCAGATTTCCTAATTTATTGAAGATCTTTGCCTTCTTATTTTCAAATGCTATATTGTTACTTGAATTATTCAGCTGAGAAACACTCAATAGATTATAATACAATCCATTTACCCAATAAGCATTTTCACATTTTGTCTGGTTATTCAATATTATGGTTCCTCTACCTTCAACTGGACAAGGTGTGTCATTACCCATTCTTATTGAACCACCTTTATAGTATTCAAAAGTCTCAAAGTTTTGCTTATCAGCGGTCATATGGTGAGTGCAGCCACTATCTATGATCCAAACATCATTTTTTCTAACTTTAGATATGAGAGTTGTTTCTACATACCTTTCTTCATCATCATCTGAATCATCCTTTACATCAACAAACACCATCTCTATGTCTTCATTAGATTCAGTGTTAGTATCATCATCTTTGCATTTTGATAGGTAACTGGCCTTCTTTCGTTTTTCCTTATAGTCTCAAGTATCTCTTCTTACTGATTATCGGTAGCTTCTGTATTCACCTCTGTCAGAATTCTTTTCAAATGATTTGTCATTACTTCTATCATCTTTTCTTATGTTAGTACATCTTTCAGCCAAGTGTCGATTCTCTTTGCAATTAAAAAAAAACAAGTGGTAATTTAGCTTTGTATTTCCCTTTGCCTCTTTGCATTCTTCTGGCTATAAGTGCTTCAATTTCATCAAGATCATCTTCTTCACTTTCACTATCACTATCTTTTCTCATAGTGTTTTTATAACTTGATTTACTTATTCTCATAGAAGTTTTGAATGCAGATTCTATGTTTGGTAAGACATTATTATCAAAGTTGTTCATCTCAAATGAAATCAGTCTTCCAATCAAACTATCTAGAGTAACATTTCTATTTGCTACTACTCTCATTTCTTGAATGGCAGATACTCTAATAGCATAAGTACGTAGTAGGGTTCTTAGAATTTTACTTGCCACTGTATCTTCTTCTAGTACACCTCCAACTCCTCAGATAGCATTGACTACCTCTTTGATTCTTGTGCTGTACTGAGTGATGTTTTCACCTTCTTTCATTTTGAGATCATCAAACTTTCCTCTAAGGCTTTCTTCCTTGGCTCTCCAAACATTCTTGTCACCACCATGTAAAAGAATCAATTTGTCCCACATCTACTTTGCAGTCTTGCAGGTTTTGACATCTTCAAGCTCAGCATCAGAGAGTGATGAGGCAAGTTCTATCATCATGCAATTGTGCTCATGCTTCTCTCTCAATTTCTCGACTATTGGTGCTCCTATGGGCAACACATATTCATCATATAAGTATTGAGTAACATCATTACCAATCCCTCATAAGTGGAGTCTTATTCTGCTCTGCCATGATGCAAAATTATCTTTGTTCAACTTGGGCACATCTCGTCTGTTCATCTTGTGATCTTTAGCTTAGGTCTTGAAACCTTCCTTCTAAGCACACAAGCTCTGATACCAACTGCTGGTAATAATTGAGAGGTGGGGGGGGAGGTGTGAATCAGTGGCCTCAAACAATAATCCTTAGATCAACCCTTAAAACTTATAACCACTAATTATATCTCAAGTTATCTTCTGTCCTACAAGATGTATACCTTGAAATACTTTAATCAATTTTCTACTTGTCAGATTGCTTTGCTAGTCTCTCTTCTGTATGATTACCGATAAGAAGTTAATTATTTACCGAAACAGAGTAAATATGCAGAGTATACTGATAAATCGAGAAATGCATATGTGAAATGTAAAACAGTAAAGTGATAAACCATAAACATACAACACAAGGATTTTAATGTGGAAACCCTGTTAAGGGAAAAACCACTGCGACCACTACCCCAAATTTTCACCCTTTTGAAGTGAGGCCTGTTAAGAGCCAACCCTGTTAAAGGTTACAAACACACTGTTACGTGTGACCTTGTTAGAGGATTTTAGAAATAGTTTGTCAACTAGTATCTGGCATCTAATGCTACCATCCTTGATCAAACACTCACTTGGCCTGTCAATAGGTATCGGACATATCCAATGCTACTTTTGTGATCAAACTTTTTGATACTCCTTGGGATGTATCTCAATTGAAAAAGACTTTTAAGTCCTGCTTAGTTAAGAGACTTATATGCTTCAATGGTTAAATTGAAACACTAATGATCTGTTCATACATACAACTCAATTGTAGATTTTCAGATCTATTGTAGGTCCATTACTTCACTGATCAATATAATCAAATATACACCTTTGCTCCACACTTGTTCTACTCTATGATGCTTGTCTCACTGTTTGTCAGTATCTGTAGAATCTAGCTCTTCCTTTAGCTTGTCGATCATGACTGAAATGAAGACTTTTTTCTCCTTTAGATTTTCTTTAGCATTAGCTCGTTGGGTAAAACTGTGACTCTGCTCTTTCACTTTGATCGTCGGTGTATGTAGTCACATAAGAGTACTTTACTTGTATGCATTACTGATAGCATAGTCTTGATTCATCGATTTTTTGAATTCTTTAGGTAGTGTTTCCATGACCATACAGATTATATCAAGTTGACATCAATGACAATACAATACATTAACTGATTTAATGCCTTGTATGATTGTCAACTTAACATCTTCAAACATTCAATCAATTATATGTCATCAATAATATCCTAACACATCTAAAAAGATATATTTTTATCATTTTTAATTAGCATATTGGTCCCAAGGGGGATTGTTCCGGGCTAAGTTTGGGGCATTTATAAGTTCGAGGCAGCATTGAAGGCCGACTTGAGTTTAGTAGGCCAATAACAGTCACTTGCATTGATTGCACGCGAGACTTGTGATTTGGGGTTCTACCACATTAGCGTCGATATGTTGTTGTGCTCAATGCACTTGCATGATTAACAGATCGCGGTGTTGAGGAATTTTCTCCACTGTGCAATGAAGATCTTGGAGGTCGACTGAGTTCATTCTCCGATGAGGGAGACACCTTTTTAAGGAAGAAAACCTTGAGGCATTTGGGATCATCATGGTGGAGCATCATTCATTTTTGCATTGATCAAGTGGTGACTTGGAGTTCAAAGTGAAAAAATTTGGAGCATTTTGGTGAGCAATCTAGAGCAGCGAGCACAGAGTCAGCTGAGGAGTCTCTATTGTTCTTTTCTAGCAAAGCTGGGAGCTCAGCTCTTTCTTTGTAAAAAGCCTTGGCTAACAACGAGTTGGCTTGGGTATCTTTTGGCGAAGTTATGTTTGTGAATATGCACGCTTGGCTTTATGATTTGTAATTGGTTTGCAGATGAATAGAGAGTTCGTGCTCGCCCCCATATTCTATGTTATGCGTCCGAGTTTCTTTTTGAGCTCTTAGCGGAGTTGTTTTGTGGGCCATCTATTTAAATCATTCTTGGTTGGGGCAGATTCAAACTTGCATTATTTTCCGTTGCATTGTGAATTGGGAATTGCATTTTTTTTTTATGAATAGTTACTTTGCCTTCCGACCTCTAGTTGTATGCCTCTTATAGGGTGATCTTGTTTCCCCCTGCTTTTTTTATGAATATGTACTTTAATATTTTTAATCAATAGAGAATACCTTATTCATCAAAATTTAAAGTTAAAAACTCTTCTCGTCTATTTTAAAAACATATAATTAATATTAAGTAAATTTGAATTTTTCTCTTTTAAAAATTTTAAATTTATTTTCTTTTAAAATCTTATATATAGACGTTACACCTATTAATTAGTACATACTTATACTTAAAAATAAGATTGCCTAAACAAATATAATAAAGAAATATTAATTTAAAATGTATATAAAAATCTATTATTAAAAAATAACAAATAATCTATTTAAAATATATGATTTAAACGTATCTGACTTATATACTTATATACTTATGGCTATTAATTACAGATTTATTTACCGCAAAACATTTTCAAGGTAGATTGTGTTGATGAAAAAATTTCAACACAATTTATCTTAATTTATTTTTTTGCAATAATCTCTATTTGTAGAAACTTGATATCATTCAGATTTGTTCTTTTATATATATATATATATATATATATTATAATAAACTAAAAATGTTAGTGCCTCGAGACAGACGGAAGAGATAATATTCAATATTTATGTGGAAGGAACCGTCTCTAATGACATTGAATTTATAGAATTCAATGTCTTTGACAATTATTCTATGGCTTTTAAATCCATATATTTAATAATATAGGCTGTGAGTCAATGACTGGGTGAAAGATATTTATGGTACTTGCAGGCTTGAATCTATCGATTGTTAAGTTTTATATAAAAATTAAATAATTAATGTTTTATAAAAAAAAAAACAATTGTGCATCTTATTTAATAAATACTGATTATCTGGACAATTTGATAAATGATGAGCATCATGTAGATGCAGTAAGTGCTTAAGTGTTCTATTGATTCTAGTGAGAGATGGACTCTTGTAAACTACTACTCATGAAACATGGGTCAATGAGTATGACTTGAAAATTACGCAGTTGAATCTTGTTAGCAATATCACAATTTGACTCGCTGTAGAAAATACCTCATACTGATCAATTAAAGTCCTTTAATCCTGTCAGATTTCTACAATCCATATTCAATTTTTTGTTTGATGATCTTCTAGAATAGATTGTGTTGAAATATTTAACATCTACCTTTAGAATAACACTGATTCATCAAACAAATATTAAAAACCTACTAAAAAAATATCTATTGTACCAACAACATTATTATATTCAGTTTGAAAAAATATTATTAATTAGAAAAATTGTGCAACTTTATTTGTATCAATAGTACACTATTCTTACACATATATAAACAAAATCCAATGTCCCTACCATATTAGACACGATTGCAGACCAGCCAAACACTTGTAAAGACAAGTACAGTTGATTTTGATGTAATACTGAATTCTGAGCAATATGAGAGAGAGTATGATGTAATATTGAATTCACAATTTATATTCATATTTCCACCGACTTCAATAATTTTGTGAACACACCCAAGATTCGATAATTATCTCTTCCTTCACTGTTTTTTTCCACTTGCAGGCTGTGAATTATCATTTGTATATTTCCATGCATCCCTCTGTCTACCTTGTTGTCAATTATCATTTGTGGATTTACATGAAGGCAAAATCTTAACATGGACTGGATTATAGCCAACATGGAAATATATAGGAAAAGTTAATGTATCACGAGAGTCCCACGAAATTTTTATGCCTTTCTGTGCAAAATTGTCTGCCAATCTCTGCGTCTTTGAAGGAGACAAATCTGTGAATTCAGATTGTCAAACTCATGTACAGTTTTAGTTAAGATTTTGTTTCTCTTGGACTGTTTTAGAAAGCTTTTTTGAAGGACCTCGCCCATATTACTGTAAAAGCTCATTTTATCTAATCGGCAAGGTGAGGACAAAATTGTTCCTCTGACATCACTTGCACACTCTGCTGTTCTGCTATTCTGATATGTCTACCATTCCGAGGGTGTCTTCTAATTTTATCTTTTATGGCGTCGAATTCTCTCGATATTACGTTCAAGATTTTTCTAAACGGCTCTAAACATTAACTGTCTGGGATTTAATCAAGATAATCGAATTATAATTTCTTCTTTCGCTGTGATGTTGACATTTATGTGCTTAAGCCTCAGGGTAATAGAATTGTGTAGTTGCTTAAGGTTATATATATAGAGCTGAGCTTTCATTTGAATTATCATTATTATTTCTTTTCATTTTTTTTAAAATTTTCTAATTGAAGAAGATTTTAATTTATCATCATCCACATTGATTTTGTTTTTAATTGAAAAATTGTTTAAACTGTTATAACTCACAATTGTTTTTAATGTATTGTAGCTTATTTCTTTTTACAAATGAAAATAACAATAAGTCACAACATAGAATATCCCATGCACTATATTCATCAAGCTGGGGAATACTCATGTGGGAGATGGGAAGGTATTAGAAATAGTCCTGAAATCAAATCCACAGAGAACATTCCACTAAAGGCAAATAGAGCAATTATCCCATTCAAAGAAAATCAAATCGCAATGGAATTAGAATCTATATATGATATGTTTGTGATTGGGACGATCCTTGCAAGTGAAACCCCTAGAAATGGAATAAATTTAGAACCTCTCCTAGAAGAAGACCTAGGAGAGGATATTAGTGAAACAGAGGATGACGACCCCCCTTAGAGTCTGAATCAACATATCCCAGATCTACGAATGAACCACCTTTCGGAATTGCTGCAACTATGAAAGGTAAGGATCGACCCAATTGGGGGAAGAGACCTAAGAAATGTGGAAGCAAGACACTCAAGGAACTTAGGAAATTAGTTGGTGTCATGGAGGCCCGCGATAACATATCTCAGATTTTGGATATTTGCTTCCATTTTCATTTGCCGACCTAATCTAGGTAGATGCAAAAACTTACAATTTTGCGTAGTTGAATGCTGAAACATTGCATGTCATGAAAACCGCTCGTCCTAGCATCAAACTGTCTCCACTAGCACCTTCAATTTGACGTGTAAATTCTAGGAATAACCTTGTTAAGCTTCACAAATAATTTGAACATTCAGGACCACAATGTACTGGTGCATCCCTTAACATTCTTGTAGTGCCCTAAATAGGCCGAGGTGGTCAAAATGCTCCAATAGGACTAAAATTGGGTAGGATTGATATTTTTGATCTTATATGCACTTTTATCACTTGTTTAAGGTGTTCAAATGGAAATTACGAGTTGAGGTTTATGAAATGAAACATGCATTTTCTCATTAAGTATGAATCATTCAGTAACAATATACATAGATACATGTGCAAGCATAAATATAAGGCATAAGAAATTTATAAAGCATAAGACATCCACATAAACATAAATTAGTTTACATTAATACACATGACGCATGAATTTCATACTTAATATATAAACTATATATATCCGTAGAGCATGAAGAAAAATATATATGTCGAATAATGTCATAGATCAAATATATCCAATACACTTAAATTGGCTTCGTGAAAGCCAAATGGATATAGAACATGTCACTTATATAATATACAAAAATATGTCCAGTAAGGCCATATTGGCGTACAATGATTATCCCTAATCTAGTAATTTCCTGAAAGGGGAAGAAAATAAATCTTGGGTTGTCTTCGTTTGTCACGTCGATGGAGATGCAGTACTCTTCCGACTGTGCTCACTAGTCCTCCTGTCTAGACTCTTCTGCAACTCAAGCTGATAAAATAACAAATATAAACATCAATAACTAATATACATCAGAATTCAATTATACGATGACATAAAATAGAATATTTTCTTACCACTACCAAATAGTCGCTATGTACATCCATTGAAGGGCGCACTGACGATTAAAGTAATGAGTCCCTACAATAACGATCAAAATACTATTTAAATACATACATGAATATCATTAAGAATTTCAATACAACCTATTAAAATAACAATTCTAATTAAGTAATCTCTTTCATACATTGACCAATGCTTCATAACTAGCTATAGCTACAGCTACACCACGATTCAAAGTATCACGAACATCAGGAGCAGACTCTGCTATCAATAACTAAAAATTAAAGAACAAGAGTATTATGTAGTTATCAAGAATACCTATAATATTTTACAATGCCACTAATTAATAAATGGTACCTTTTTGTAGGTGCCACCTCATCCTTTAGTGTGTGGTGTCGATGTTGTAGCTCCAGCATTAAACTAGTGCACATGTATGGTAATTTATAAGACAACCATTTATATAAGAACGTACCAATAAATTGCTAATTATAATGCATTATTACAAATGTACCTGTGGACTAAATGATGTCGTCACAAAGACAGGTGAAGGAATCTGATCACTTCCATGACCGCTTTGACTCTGGATTTTGACCATAATTTGTCTACTAATTTAGTTATTCATTCATTTATTAAATAAAAATAATCAAGCAAATCAAATTAACATGCAAATAAAAATACCTCAACAAAGTGTGAACGATGCCCTTCATTGTCTAATATCAACGTGGATGGTCTAGTAGTGAACTAATGTACATACACAATAAGTTATGAGACAAACATCCATATAATTATAGAATAATCAAATGTATTAGTTAAAATGATTTATTCGATACATATTTGTGGACTTGACGATGTACTATATAAGGGGTCTGGGGGATCATTGCCGCTACAACTAACAGTCTTTCCCTGAATTTTCATCATAATCAATAGATACTAATTTAATTATTCATTCGTTTAAAAATGAAATATGATCAAATAAATTTAATGAACTTGCAAATATTTACCTATGTATCAATGCCAAATATTGCAATGAGAAAATCATCAGCCATTAGTCCATCATCCTCTTCCTCTCTATCAACAGTACAAAATGTGCACAGGGATCCACAAGAATGACAAAAATGACCCCTTGCAGACCGACCATGGTCACGTTCGACTAGAGGAGTGGCGCAGTGAATGAGAGTCTGTGTCAGAGCACTAATCATGCCTAGTGTGTCAACCTCCATATCTTCCTTCACATTGGAAGGAATACTAACATGATCCACCTATGGCTTGCCACTAGGCAACCTAGGTGCATTAGGGTCACGACGTGCCATAGGTCTATCAAATGATGACCCTCCACCTCTACCCCGAGACTCTAAAAAGTTAGAATAATTTGGCACCTCCATCATAAAAAAATCACAATAGAGCTTACACAGGAAATAGATAGGAACCTCATGATTGTTATAGGGACGAAAATCAAAGACCATATGCCATCTGTCCCAAAAGTTTTTTTTATATCTTCATTGAAGAACCAATGGTTTGGGAATTTCTTTGTTGTAGTTTTAAGAGTTTTAGTTTCCCCTCGCTTTTTAAAGAGTTGCAAATGTCGTCTTTTATGATTTATTTCTTTTTTATGCTCTGATATGATAATTTATTTGCATAATATTATTTTTGTTCTTCTCTTATGTTTCGCCATAAATTAAGTTGCCCAATAACTGAAACTACATGGGTCAAGGTTAGTTCTAATGATTTTTGAAAGTGTTTCCCTTCCAGGATTTATAGCAATAAAATCTTTTAACCTCCTAATTAAATATTCTATTTCTGTTTTCCCTATTTCTATTTGGTTAATCAAAATTTCATGTGCTCTAGGAGGAGGTTTCTTGATTGATAGAGGCAGTTGGGGTTCATTTTCTTGGTTATTTTCAACATTCATTTCTTCATGAGGAGAATTAGGAGTGTTTGGTTGAGGGTTTTCTTTGGGGAGCTCATTACTTCCTGGCAATTAAAGCAAAATATATTTTACAAGTCTAATTAAACATAAAATTTAAGAAAAAAAAATGATAATTAAATTTGATTTAAAACTAAAAATTAAACTTAAATTTAAATACAAATAAGAGAAAGAGGTTGTATAATCACTTACCTCTTCTTCTGGTTCAATACTGATGACGTTTTGGAACTATTTTGCTTCGATTTGATAAAGCAAATACCTAAAATGTAATGTGTATGCACTCTATTGTTGGTCTCTTTGCTGAGCCATAGGATTGAAGGAGAAAATGAGCCACTTTTGTGGCTTCCCAAACTTTATTTAAAACCGAATACCACATGTGTGCTATAGACCGCACGTGCTATGGTTTGAATTGCCCAAGCCTTAGGCTAAGGCTTGGACAATTCAAACCATAGCGCATATGTTCTATAGCGCGCACGTGTTATTAAGTTTTAAATAAGGTTTGGGCAGCCACAAAAGTGGCTCATTTTCTCCTTCAAAATCGTGGCTATAACACATACGCGCTATAGCTCGCACACACTATGTGCTTTTGAGGACCAAAAAAGGATTTGGCACCTTTTTGGTCCCCCATCTTTGTGTGTATACTATTAGATTTGCTAAACTGCAAATCAACCCAAGAAACCTGCATGCATGACTGTTACATAAACAGAAGCAAAAGACAGAAGCAGAGAAAGCAGCTATGGAGGCCAAAAAGCCAGAGACAAGATATCCATGTTGAAAAGAATAATTTCTATTAACAACAATACTGAATACAAACTCTGTTATGATAAACTAAGAGGTGAATCCTTATAAAGGAATCACGAAACTCTAAAAGGGAAACCCTAAGGTTAGTTGAAGCAAACTAGAGTAAATAGGTAAGTTACTAATTAGATCATAACGATTTAAATTAGTAACCCGATAGACTATTACTCTAACACCCCCCCTTAAGATAAGCTTAGGGAGAAGCGAAACCTAGGAAACTACTACAGAAAGAAGGAAAGATGGGTCCCGGAAACAAGGCCTGATCAGGTACCCAAAAAAAAAAGGGAAAAGATGTCCCAGAGAGAGGAACAAGAATGAGCAGGAAGCATCTCCGAAGCATGAACAGAAAACTCTGTCAGAAGAGACTGCTGGAACCCCCACTGAAGTGCATGACCAGGTATAGAAGACAAATGTCTGAAGAGATGATCAATCAAACCAGGAAGTAATAGAACCAAGAGGTGAACCCCCCCATAATGCTGAACTGGGAGAGGTGACAGGAACACTGAAATGCAATGCCAAAAACATATGCAGAAGAAGAACCAGGAACACCAACAGTGCAACAGAAGCACACACATAGGATAAAGGGCGGTGTCATCGACACACAACATGGGATAATGTCATGGAAGGTACGCTCACTTGACAAAAGTGGATGCGCCTAAAGTGGAAAAAACATCATAACCCCCCATGGCACTTTATAACACAGTGCGAGTACAAAAACTGAACAAGATGTACAAGATCCCAGAAATGCAGAAGAAGGCACTTTATCTCAGTGCATTTACAGAATAAAGAATGCATCAGAAGAGCATACAAGCTCAGAATTCAGAAAGAAGAGTGAGCTATGAACTCAGAAGAAGAGATCCCAGGACCTGTAGAACCAAGCAATCCACCAGAGGGCATAAACTGCCAAACGCAGAGGAGAGAAAACCTGGAGCATAATCTGGAAAAAATACCTCTGCCACTGAATAGCACACTGAACCAGCTTTCCGACAATATCTCCTTTGCCAAAAAAGGAGTCCGGATGAGCCAGATATGACTCCCGGAAGGCAAAAGGAGACATCGGACTTCAACAGTAAAAAAACACTATTGAAATAGTAGAACCCAAAACTCTAACCTCCACCATCAGAAAGTGCTCGGAAAGAGTTTTTCGACGGCATATGGAAGTCAGAAAAAGATCCCTGTATGCTCAAGATAAAGCAAAAAAGGCCCAGGTACCCCCAAAACACCAAAAAAGCTCAAAAAAAGGAGCCCCAGGGGCTAAAAATTTGGGCCCCCGGCCGCATGGTGCGCGCCGAGGGCTTAACCTTGGCCCGCGGACTGCAATAGGACCGCCCGCTTAGTATTTTAAGCCCACGAGGGCTAAACAGACAGCACCACCGCTGGGGGAGCGGTGGCGGAGCGGCCACACAGAAAGACACCGGCGGAGCGCAGAGAATGGGCCGGCGAGGCGGCGGACCTGCAGAGCTGTGGGCGGCGGGGGCCGCGGGGTGCAGGGCGCCGGGGAGAAGATGGCAGCGGCGGCGGGAACAGGCGGCGGGGAGAAGATGGCGGCGGCGGCGGGAGAAGGCGGCGGGGCCGCTGTGAAGGGAGCGGCGCGGGCCGTGAAATACAGAGGCCGGCGAAGAGGGCTGGCGGGGGGGCCGATGCCGGTGAACCCGCAGCCGGTGGTGGCGCCCCACCAAAAACAAACACTGCATAATTTTTTAAATAAAAAACCACCGAAAATAGAGGTTTTTTGAATTTTTTTTGAAATTTGGCCTCGGTTTTTGTGCCGTACGACCCAAAACCAAATTTTTTTTTGCCTCCAGAGTCCAGATGTCCAAAATGGACAAGTTTTATATGTATTCTGGGGTTTTTGGGCGCTCTGAGCTCAATGGAGATGTCTATTTGAGCTCAAAGTGACCAGAAATAAAACCCAAAACAAAGAATACATAAAAAACCTCTGCAACCCTTGGAAACCTTCTTCTTCTGGCACGCTTCAATGAAACTCGAACAGCGAACAACAGAAGAGCTCTGATACCATATTAGATTTGCTAAACTGCAAATCAACCCAAGAAACCTGCGTGCATGACTGTTACATAAACAGAAGCAAAAGACAGAAGTAGAGAAAGCAGCTATGGAGGCCAAAAAGCCAGAGACAAGATATCCATGTTGAAAAGAATAATTTCTATTAAAAAAAATACTGAATACAAACTCTGTTATGATAAACTAAGAGGTGAATCCTTATAAAGGAATCACGAAACCCTAAAAGGTAAACCCTAAGGTTAGCTGAAGCAAACTAGAGTAAATAGGTAAGTTACTAATTAGATCATAATGATTTAAATTAGTAACTCGATAGACTATTACTCTAACATATACCCAACATCATTATGCTTATTCAAATGAATTATTGAATGAGAAATCAGTTTCTTTCAAAGCTCTGCTCTTGTTGCATGCTTTGTTTTATTTTTTCCTTCGGCAATATCTATGTAGCCATAGCTCCAAAATTTTACATGGTATGGTGTAGATTTGACCATCACAACAAAAGCATGTACTAGTGGTGGAGAGGGACCTCATCATAGTTATAGTCGCTACGCCAACACCCCCCCACACAATAGAGCTGGATACAACCCTTTGCCATGTGGGATTTTCACCCACTATGTACCATGTTGATAAACCAAACTTACGCAGACAAAGGGTCTAGGGCTTGAGGGACTTGAACCGATGACCTACGCTATGATACCATGTAAAATTTTATAGCTATGGCTACATAGATCTTGCTGAAGGAAAAAAATCATGCAACAAGAACAAATCTTTGAAAGAAACTAATTTCTCATTCAATAATTCACTACAATATGCATAATGATGCTAACTTAGACAATGCTGAGAACCACTGTTTGAAATAGGAAATTATGATGAAGATTGAATTGACAGACTAAAATTAGGAAGAAGATAAAGGATCCTAACACGGTGATATCTATGCTAACTGGACAAACTCTCGATCTCTAGCTAGGCTTACTGCATGAAGGTATTCATCTTTCGTTAACGAAAATAAACAACCTGGAATCATCCATAAATTATAGAGATGACTGAAATTAATACTAACACTTGCAGGTTTGAATCTATGGTTTGTTAAGCTCTATAAAAAATTAAATAATTAATGTTATGTAAAAAAGTAAAATCAATTATATTTCTTATTTAATGCATACTGATAATTTGGACGATTTTATATCAAAGGTTTACAAAGGAGTCTAATTATGGTTCATATTTTAATAAAAGTAAATTAGATTTTTCTAATTAAAAATCTTAAGTGCATTTTAGTTGGAGCTATACTTGGATGGGTGACCTCCCGGAAAGACCCGATGTTTCACAGCTGTAAGCATCCTATAGATGCAATTAGTGTTAAGTGTTCCATTAATTCTCATTATAGATGAGCTGGTCTGAACCACCACTCATGAAACATGGATCCATGAGTATGACTTGAAAATTATGTAGTTGAGTCCTGATAGAAATATCACAATTTGACTCACTGTGGAAAATACCTCATACTTTTAAATTAAAAACCTTTAATGCATTCATATTTCTACAATCCATATTCAATTTTTTGTTGGATGATCTTTTGGAATAGATTGTGTTGGCATATTTATTTTCTACGTTTCGAATCACACTGATTCATCAAACAAATATTTAAAACCTACTAAAAATGTATCTATTGTACCGACTAGTTATTATCTTCATTCAACAGGGAAAAATAATATTAATTAGATGAATTGTGCAACTTTATTGGTATCAAATTTTTTAAAACTATACTTGTAAACTATGATTTCTTAGTTGTTATGATAGTTTTTGAAAATTGTTGGGAATACATGTTTACAATGAAAATCATGAAAGGTTTTTGGTATTTAGAGGTGACATTGTTACCTATTGTTTGCAACCCGGTTGAAATGATATTGAAAAGGGTTTTATGAGCATTTCATATTGAAAAGGGTTTTGATGAATATTTCATGAATCTGTGAAGCTCTTCATAGTGTTTTATATATTCACATGCATATATATTATTGAATCTCAAATGAAATGAGATAGTCAATAAATGTTGTAAAGTGAAACAAAGATCATACTCTTTATTTTCATTTCTCATAACCATGATGATATGAGACACATTGTTGCTATCAAGTGAGGCACATTTATTTGTCAGTGAGGCATATTATTTTTATAGAAAGTAAGGCTTTTGTAGTGAGGCACATTTTTTGATGCAGGAGCATCCTAGGTGTAAGGGCAATCTTGCATCACCCAAAAATATGTGTTTTTCTATTCAATAAGGGCTATTTTGTACAAAGCTGCTATTTTTGGAAACTTACTATTTTTAGTAAGT
>MU226942.1:1261460-1283174 GCA_018584345.1 Thuja plicata
CAACATAACAATGCAATTTTTTTACTCTAAAAATGAGGGCCCTTTGAGCTTAAAACTCATTCTATTTATAGAAGAAATTAGGAGTGATTTGAGATATCAAATTATTTGATTTGATTTGATTTGATCTCGATTTGATTTGATCTTGATCTTGATTTGATTTGATCTTGATTTTGATTTGATTTGATCTCGATTTGACTTGATCTTGATTTGATTTTATCTTGATTTGATCTTGATTTTGATTTGATCTTGATCTTGATTTGATTTTGATCTTGATTTTGATTTAGAGAGAGTCAAGCTTGAGAAAGTTGACTTTCTCAAGTGGGTGGAGTTGTTAATCATTCCTTAATGGAATGTGACAACATTAGGAGGTGGGTTAGGGTAGAATTTAGAATTAGGATTAGATTAGCAAGGGTGAACGGGTTATTTGCAAGTGGGTAATTGATTTAGGGATTTATTTAATTCCTTTATGCTTAAATACTATAGCCATGTTTTGAATTTGTTTTGTTTTTGATTGGTTTGGTTTGATTTGAATTATATGGCTACAATAGTTAATATAAATTAGTGATAAAAATCACCTAGGACATTAAATAGATTTGAAGAATTTATGCCAAGCAGTAACAGGGTCATTTGGACATAAATCGAGGGTATGATCACACTTAGGGAAAATAGGGTCTATAGTTGCGACAGACCAAATTCAGGTGGTTACAGGAAGTTTATTATATGCACCAAAAATCAAATCAGTCTTATGCTTCAAAATATCAATCTTGTGCTTGAAGATGCTCATTAATTCCCTTAAGACTGTTTCATTGTGCTCTGTCTCAGTGTTATCCCCTGCCAATTCTATTTGAACCTCTTCATGAGAAATTATCCTTTGGTGGTGCTGGAATGACCTCAGGCTTCTCAATTAGTTGATGAGTGAAATCTCTAATTGTCTTCTCTAAAGCATAGATCTTGATCTGACATAGTTCCCTATCCTTTGCAAGAGCACTAGTCTCTTCTATCAGAGTACTATATCTCTGAGATATCTGCTCTATTTTTGCCACATTCAGTTGAGAAAAGTGTGAAAACACTTGTGATAGCTCCATATCATTGGTGTTATTAAGAGACCACACCATCTGATTACCTAACATGCTTTATTGAATATTTATTAAGGCTATCTTTTGATCCTTAGGAGCTATGCTCCACATAGAAACAACCTAGGATTTTGGATCATAACCAAATCCCTTTATCAGTTCCCCCACCTGGACTTTTGATGACAGCTTGAGATCTGGCTACCTTCTTATTTGGTCAATGATAAATGCCGAGGATAAATCCCAGCCCTCAACAAGTACATCCCACTAGCTTGAACCATTTTCTTTCTTCTTCTGGAGAAATATCCTCTGTTTCAGGATCATAATTCTGTATAGCCAATATGGTTTCTACTGTTACTGGCTCTCCTCCATCTATCTAAAGCTGACTTTTAACTTCATGTTGTTTATGCCACCTAAGGAAATCCTTAAATTCCTTAGTCTTTATGAAATTATAATCGTTCAGGAATTGTTGATGATGATTGATCCTCTCATCAATGCATGCCTGAAGAGGAAGTTCAACATTTTCTTCTTCATCATGTTGTAATTTCTTTCCCTTTTTTATCTCCTTTCTCAAAAAATGGTCATATGGTCTATTGCCAAGAATAAGGGCACTAATTTTATCCCTTTTCTTTTTGAGTGGAGGTTCATTAGTAACCTCTTCTTCTGGGACCTTTGTCAAGTCAATAATATTTTCTCCTTCAACATCCTGCTCTGTTGTAGCTGTTTGATAATCTGGATAAGCAGTGGGTGAAGGATAGCCCTCATCATTGTCATCATCATACTCTGACTCAAAGTGATCTGGTTGACCTTTCTCAGGGACTACAAGTGCTTCCTCCAATTGGTTGCATAGGAAGGTATGATCTTTAATCATTTCATTATCCTTTGCAAATATGGTACATCAAGAAAGAAACCACCAAATGATAATCCTTTTCTCTTTACTTGTCTTTCCAGGTCTATTAGTTCATTGATTTTATTTTCTCTTGAGATCACCTCCTCATCCTCAAGGATATTCCTTATAGAATCTTCCTCTATGCATTCCTCATTTTCGTAAGTGTAAGGAATAGTGGGGGTTAGGAGTTTCTTAGCACTTGCAATGAATTCCTCTGTATCAGCATATCTATACAATGTTGCACCCATATTATAATGGCTTAGCCAACTCTCTACTAGATCTATGACCCTCTTTCCAATAGTAAACTAATAAATCTTGAACTGCCTAGGAGTGAATGTTCCTTTTCTATGAGGAGCAAGATGCTCTTTATCTGTCAACATAAGTTGCCAAATAAACTCCATTGCTGCAATTCTAGGAGGGACATGAAATGTGAGTACATGTGGTTGATGTGTACATCCATACACTCTGATTATGGTAAAATTCTTCTCCAAGAAAAATTCACCCCAGTTATGATCTCCAGGCCACTTGTCTACATATTCACAAGGCCTTAGTAATTGCAGTAATTTTGCTAGCAATCTGGTCTTGTTTACCTCCAAGCACTACAATAATGGATAAAATATCCAATTCTTGAATGCACAAAAATTACAATCCCTAGGAGTGTAATTCCAAACTTTTATCCAAAACTAGATACAGTTGGGCTGACCCTAGTGCATTCTTTGTGGCCTCAAATTCTCCAAATTCATCACAGGGTAGTTGTAATACATGATTAGATGTATTAGGATGGAGTAATGTAAGAATTTGGGCTCCTTTTCCTTTCTCTTTATAGCCATAAATCCCTCATGCATCTTATTGATTATATACTAGATATAATCATATAGGTTGTGCTAATATGAGTATCCTGCAAGTCTAGGGTTATCATTAGAACATCTATAGTAATTCTCTTTGAACATCCATCCCTTCCTAGTACTCTGCAGAGTGCAAAATCAATATACTTGATATAGTGGTTCAGATCCTTATAGGCATAAGGAGAAAGTTCGGGCATGGGGGAAATATAGTTCTTGGTTTGCCTAGGAATGTGTCTTTGTACTAGGCCTTTAACTACCCCAACCTGCTTCTCATATCTAGCCTCTTGTTTCTTTAAATCTATTTATGTTTCCATTGGGCAGTAAAGATTGAAAGCTTTCATAAATGAATTCCTATTTAAAGCTAATAATACAGTACCATCACTTTTCTTGATGGTCTTAGAAAGCTCACCATAATTATTTGCTAAGGCTAATACATGGTCAACATCTACAAATACATCAGGTACAAATAACCTAGCTAACCCACATTTCCAAGGATTTGACACAGGCACAACTTCATTAGAATTATTACAAAAATAATTAAAGAGGGAGTAACATGATGATCTTGGAGTTTTAGCATCTCGGATGTATGCTAGGTCATCAACCAACATGTCATCTTTTAACTTCTTTTTATGTGTTGATCTCAATAGCAATTGCAGAAATTCATCTAAAAAATTTCTCTTGCCCTTTGTTTGATCATCTATTTCTTCACTCCTCCCGCTAGTAGAAGCTACACTTACTACTCTGCTCATCTTGGCTATCTATTTCTGTCAACTTTCTTTTACCGATATTGAATTAAATCTACTCACTGGAAACCCTTAACACCAACTGCAAAACCATCTAAAATATGCAATTGAGAACTCTTAGAACACTGTCAATTACAATCTTTGTTGAACTCTGAAATAGTAAAACACCTCTCTGAATCACTTACTGCTGGAAATTTCAACCTTTCTCAGAAAACACTAGAATCTCTATCAACTCTTGGCTCTGAGAAATCATAAGCTTGGTAAAGATTAAATGATAATGGACAAGTATACTTATAATTGAGAATTCAATGCAAATGTCTCTTCAAGCCGGTAATCTTACAATTCAGTCATTTCTGCCATTAGTTTCACGCACTGTGACATTAATTTATGGTTTTAGCTGTGGCATTCAAACTGTCAGGCAATCAATTTCTGATGAGTGTTCTAGCAAATAAAACCTTATAAAATTCAAAAGAGATCGAAATATGATCTGATTGGTTGTATTTAGCTCATATTACAGATACTTTCCCATCTGTCAAAATCTATGCAATCTGATTGGTTAGCAATTGTCCATGATGGCACCGCTGAAAATTCCTTTTTAAAATCTGATTAATTTCTAGCGACCTAGTGACTGAGTGATCTCCTTGTCGCCTGATGTTTCTGATAACTATAGTTCCCTCAAAAAACTTAGAAACTGTTGTAGGATTAAACTCTTGATCAATGGTTATCTCCAAGTTGCTTGATCTTTTAACTTAACCTTTCCTTTTATGGAGACTTTCTGACTACGCCTTTTCTGAACTCATCTTTTACCTTGAGTCACATCTGTAGACTTAGCGACCATTGCTTCTCTATGTCACTGGACTAAAACCTTAACTCATGTTATATTCTGAGACCCTGCAACTAAGCACTTAGTCTCTTAATCACTTAATCATTTAATATATTCAATTTTCATCTAGAGAGTTTACGACTACCGTTGATCATCCTTCTCCTCTGTATCTGACGGTTGGTATTATGTCTCGTAATATTCATATCAAACTTTATAATATCTTCAGACCTAGAAAATCTTGAATAATATTAGCCTCTATTCCCCTCGGTCTCTTAGTCTCTAGAAGAAAATTCACTTGGCTATCTTATTTGGAGATTCCCTGACAACCATTGGATCTATCTTGGTAATATTTGATAGAACTTCCTGTTAAGTCTCATAAACTTTTATGTAAACCCTAAAATATTATAAGACCTGGCGAAAACACTCTTTATCTAATAATAGCCAAATGTTTTTAATTTTAATCAAACTTTAATTGGAGAACACTTGACTATACCCTTTATCTTTATCATATTTAATTACGTGTCTCAATACTATTTCTTGTCTCATGATCACTGAATGATTTCTAGATTTTCAATTCTTATAAGAGACTTCACGCTATCCATTAGATCTCTCTCTAATCGGATGGCTATCTCCAAGTCTCACAATCCCTCACTTAACTCATCTTTAATTCTGAGACCTAGTGAGAACACTATTTCCAAATTGACTATCAACCCGAGTTTATCCAAAAACCTAGCGACCATTGAATCTCCATGTCATTGGATAAATTTTAAGTTGTGGCTTTGATCAGGAGACTTTTCATCCACCGTTGGATTTAAAATGAGATGAAAAATTATCACATAATCTCTGGTTCTTTTACTTAACTCATATCGGACGAAGAGACTTGGCGACAAAAGTAAAACTTTAACATTTGGGCTCAATTGATAACCACAGGTTATATTTGAAGACAACGTGACTGAGTAAACTCAAAGTTGTGAGATACAATCACTAACTCTGATCATATTAAGAGATTAACCGACCACCATTAGATCTATCTTGTCAATGGACGATCATCGCTAAGTCTTGCAATCTCTAAAGCATATTCTTTTCCATTAAGAGATAGCACGACAAAGCACTTTACTAAGTCTTGTAAAATTTTAGAATATTCTCTTTCTTTCATGAGACTCAACAACTATTGCTTTTAAGCACATGCAATTTTTTAAGACTTAAGTGCCAAAAAGTAACTTCAAAATAGAATCTGTTTGAAGAAATTAGGGCTTCCTTACATTTTTTGACTAGAAAAGACTAGGGTTTAGGGTTTTCTGGCCTTTTTTCACTTGGTTTTGGACTTAAAAGATTTATTTGCAGAAGGATATAATCATTTTTGACTATGAACTCAACTTTTAGGGTACAGGAATGACATGCATCTTCAAAATTTTATAGGGCGAACTCAAAAATAGGAAATACAACCAACGGGTAGGATTGAATTGTGCTAAGAAAAATTGAGGACTGGATTCAAATATTTAGGATTTGATATTAGAATCTTATATCCCTCTTTCACTGTATATCTATCTGAGTTACTATTTGTCCAAACCAGCCTATCCATGCCATCATTAATATACAAGAACCTTTTCTTTAGGATACCCTCTAGTTCCAACTTTTTGCTTGAGGAATAGGTAAAGGAGAGAGGTCTTTCCATTTGACCACCCCCTCTTCACAAGTCAAATAGTCAGCCAATTTACTCCCCATCATTCTTCCAAGATGGTTTGAGCCTACTGCAGATTTGGGTAGGTAGATATCTGGGGTGAACTATTCAAAGAGTCTTGCCAGAAATGAGCCTCGTTGCCCGAATTAATAATCCACAAAATGTGAGGTAGGATGATAACTCTACTTTTAAAAATGAAGTTCCACATATCATAACTGATTAGGAGATTACTGATTACTGATTGTGAAAATTCTTGTCGGATCAGCTGTGTCAAGATATTTAATTTTGATAACCTTATCCCATAGGCTCTGTGGGAATTCATACATTTTCCAGGACAATTTATCCCCTATGCTGAGGTTCCTCTCAAAATTTTTGTGAAAACCTAAACCCCCATTTGTTAGAATAACTGAGAGGGGGGGAGGGGGGGTGGTGAATCTGTGGCCTCAAAAATTAATCCAATAATCTCAACCAAAACTTATATAAGAAGTATAATACCTTCAATTATCTTCAGTCCTACAAGATGTATGCCTTTAAGTAATCTTATCAAATATATATACTGCTCCATGAGTATGTTGTTTATCTTTTTCTAGTCTTTACCGAGTAGCAATATTTAAACGTATTGTTTACCGACCAATCATGTTTTAGTAATGCGTAAAGAAAAATATCAAATTAATGAACCGTATACACATTTTACACATGGATTTTTAAGGTGGAAATCCTGTTAAGGGAAAAACCACTTGGGACTGGTAACCCAAAATTTTCACTCTTCTGAAGTGAGCTCGGTGAAGAGCCAACCTTGTTAAAGGTTACAAACACACTATTAAGTACGACCTTGTTAGAGGATTTAAAAATAATAGTTTATCATTTGACCTAGCATTCACTATGCTGTCAACATGAAAACATTTTGATACTCTCGAGTATCTCAATACATTAAGGATGGTTAAATCCCACTCGGTTAAGAGATTTTATGAATCAATGGTTAAATTGAAACAGTAAATGGTTTGTTCAACAATACAAATTTAAATTTTATATTTTAAGATCTATTCTTAGTCCATAATACCTCTATGATCAATTTTATTTTCAATTCCTTTACTCCCCTTCTTTCTTCTTTCTACTTGGTGAATGTGGTTGCTTCTCTGTTTCTTGGTGTTTGCAGAATTTCTTTGGGTATGTTCTTTAGCCTGTATGATCAGATCTACATGAAGAATTCTATCTTCACCACAATTATATTCAAATGTTTCTCTCTTTCATAATGAATTACTTGTCACTTTATATAGACATGATTTCACCGTTCACTGTCCTTGTCTTTCTTGTTCTTGACGTAGATTGCATCTTGATCTGCAAATTTTTTTGTGCATTGCGTTAATCTTTAAAGCTTTTCTTTAGTTTTATTCTATATATTTATCTTTGATAACTAGGAATAAAACTAGATTTAAATCTTTAGTTCAACTGATTGATGAGAATAAAGAAATCAATCAATTAACTCTAAATATAGCTCCTGCCAGCTAAGTGTTTTGTCATTTTCTAAAAGTTGATTTCGTTCATCAAATCTTAGTTTGATCGATCATTGAAAACAGTTGTCCTCGGGCATAAATATTAGTTCTTCTCGGTGATCACTTCAGTTATGCTTGTGTTGTGGTGCTCGGTATACACTATGACTGCTCGGGGTTCTCTATCTGTTGGTGTGCATTGTCTGTTAGTGTTTACTGTCACTCGGTGTATACTAGATTTTTATGTTTAATGATAACATAAAATTTACCTCTTTGATTTATTGAAATCGATGACAATATGTATATGACCAATCATATTATATCAATTTGATATCAATGACAATATAATACATTAATTGATTTAATGTCTTGCATTTACTTTCTGCAACTCGGTAATCATCAAATTATCATCTTCAAACATTCAATCAGTTATAGTTCATCAATATCTCCCTTTGGAATTGACGTAAACATACTTATCAACACAATATGAAATATTCCACAATATACCAAACTTATTGTTCTATAACCAATTCAAATATTTGACTCTCAGTAAGCTCTTCTAGCTTAGATTTTATTCTTGCACAGTGCTTTTCTTCATTACCTTAGATGGATAGATGTAGCAACTTTTGATTGTGTCTCTCCCTTTGTTGTAGAATCTCTTCTCCCTTTTCTGGATAGATATGTAGTGTGAACTTTTCTCCAATTCTCTCCCTTGGATGGATGGTTGTCTCTTTGAATCTTTCTTGGATCTTTCTGTCCCTTTGTAGAAACTTCTTTCTTTGATCTTTGCTCTCCCTTTGACTGATGTTTTTTCTTCCTGATAGATATTTAATATGGATATATTCCTCTCCCTTTGAAAATAATGCCAAACACAAATATATCATTGAATATATTCCTCTCCATTCTGTCCATCAACAATACATCTTTGTAGTACCTTTTTGTACTAATACATCATTATAGTCCATATCTTTTCTTTCATCAACATGATTGATCTTGTCATAATGTGTAGGTTGATGCAGCCTCCTAGTCATCTTAGTGACCAGTAGACAAGGGTAAGACCCCTAGTATCTTCCTCAGGTACTCAAATGTATCTTTTGGCAATGTCTTTATGAATATGTTTACTAATTATTCTTTGGATTGTACATATTCCAGTATCACTTCTTTCTCTTGTACTTGTTCCCTCGAGTAATGATACTTAATAGCAATGTGCTTTATCTTAGCATGCATCACATGGTTCTTTGAAATGTTGATAGCACTTGGATTATCACAATAGATAATTACTGGTTCAAATATTTCCATGTTCATACCTTTCAATAATTTCTTGATCCATGCAATGTTAGAGCAATTTGCAGCAACAACCACATATTTTGCTTCTGTAGTTGATTGAGATATGCATCCTTTCTTTTTACTTATCCATGTGACAAGTCTCTCACTCATAAATAATTCTCCTCCTATTGTGCTCTTTCTATTATCTATGTTTCTAGCCCAATCAACATCTGTATAAACTTGAAGCTCAAATTTTCCTTCTTTATTATACCACAGACCATAGTCTTTGGTATTCTTTAGATATCTAAGAATTCTTTTGACAACAGTCAGGTGTGATTCTTTGGGCTAAGCAGAGAATCTTGCAACTATACCAAATACATGTGCTATATCTGGCCTAGTATGTACAACATACATTAGTTTTCCAAGCATAGATCTGTATAAGGTATGATTTACCTCAGTTGTCTTGTCTTCCTTTGTCAATTTGCATCTAGTTTCCATATTTGTTCCAACTGGTTTGGAGTCCTCCATTTTTAATATCTTTAGAACTTCCTTGATGTATTTGGATTGTGTGATATAGATGCCTTCATCCTGTTGTAGAATCTGTAGACCAAGAAAAAATTTGATCTCTCCAAACATTGAGATCTCAAATCCTTTGTTCATTTCATCACCAAATGATTTTCATAGCATATCATTACCTGTAAATATGATATCATCAACAAATATCTCAGCAATCAGAATCTTATCATCAATATCTCCTTTCAAATACAGATTACTGTTATCACTTGTTCTTACAAATCCAATACTAATGAGATAAGAGTGAAGTCTTTCATACCATGCTCTCAGTTCTTGTTTCAATTGATACAAGGATTTGTGTAGTCTACAAACCATGTTCCTCTTTTTAGGATCAATAAACCCTTCTAGTTGTTCAATGTATACTTCTTCTTCTAGCATTCCATTCAGAAATGCAGATTTAACATCCATTTGGTATACTTTGAATCCTTTGAAAGCAGCATAAGCAAGTAGAATTCTTACTCCCTCTAGTATAGCAATGGGTACAAAGGTTTCTCCATAGTCAATACCTTCTTCTTGTGCATACCCTTTGCATACCAATATTTCTTTGTTTCTTGTGACTTACCCATTCTCATTCATTTTGTTTCCGAATATCCATTTGGTACCAATGAAATTTTTGTTATTCAGTTTAGGTACTAATGTCCATGTTCTAGTCTTTTCAATCTGCTCCATCTCTTCATTCATTGCACTGGCCCATTCTTTATTATCAAGTGCAGTATTAATAGATTTAGGCTCAAAATCACAAATCAAACATCTAGTGTTCAGTGACTTACTTCTTGTTCTCATTCCAGCTCTTTTGTCTCGAATGATCTTGTCCTACGGATGGTGTCTTCTGACATATTTGGAAAGTACAGGTTCAAATCCACTTTCATCATTCTAATCATCATCTTGACCTTCATTTTGATCTTCATCATCGCTCGGTTCAATATTTTGAGCATTTTCTTGATTCTCGGTGTCTACAGCCTATTGCTCGATTGTATTATTTTTTCGCTTGGTAGCGATACACTATTTCTTAGGCAGAGTGTCAATTTCTTCACTATAGACAAATCTATTGTAATCTTTCGGTTTCTTTCTTCTTTCCTCATCATTTTTCTCAGCAAATTCATCCACTTTAACATTTGTACTTTGAATGATTTTGTTAGAGGATTGGTTAAGACATTTATAAGCTTTGCTTTTGGTAGAATACCCTAAAAATATTCCTTCATCACTTTTGCAGTCAAGCTTCCCATTTCTATCATCTTTCAATATACAACATTGACTTCCAAAAATTCTAAAGTAACTCACATTTGGTGTGTATGCATACCATAGGTCATAAGGTCTCTTATTGGTGTTTTTCTTCAATTGAACTCGGTTTAATACATAGACAATAGTACTAACAACTTCTCTCTAGAATGTTTGTGTGATGCCTTTTTCAATCATCAGTGTTCTGGCACAATCAACAATTGATCTATTCCTTCTTTCAACAATTCCATTTTGTAGTGGTGTTCTTAGTGCAGAAACCTGTCTTGTAATTCCATGCTCATTACAAACATTAGTGAATTCATTAGAAATAAATTCTCCTCCTCTATATGATCTCAAACATTTCAGTTCTTTTCAACTATAGCTTTATACCATTTGAACATCTAAAATGCTTCTGATTTCCCTTTTAAGAACATAACAGTCATCATTCTACAATAGTCATCAACAAATACAATGAAGTATATATCACCATAATAGCTCTTTGTTCTCATTGGTTCACATAAGTCAGTATGGACTAATTCTAGAATATCATTATATGTGTAGGTTTTTCTCTTGAAACTAGACTTTGTCATATTACCTTTTTGACAATTCTTGCACATGACATGGTCAAGTTTTGACATGCTCGGTAAGCCTCTTACTCTTCTTTTCTTGCTTATCCTAACCATGTTGTAAAAATTCACATGACATAACCTTTTATGCCACAACCAAATGTCTTCATTTCTAGCCAATAAACAAGTAATCTTAATGTCATCAAGATAGAATAGGTTACCTTTTGTTTGTTCACCAGGACCGATCAAACTTCTTGTTTCATTATAAATCTTGGCCTTTTTTTCTCTAATGAAACTTCGTGTCCTGTATTATTCACATGTGAAACCCTTAATAGATTATAGTTAAGTCCTTTCACCCAATATGCATTTTCACATATGATCATATTATTCAACATGATTGTTCCTTTTCCTTCAACTAGACAAGGTGAGTCATTACCCATCCTTAGTGATCCACAATTATAATATTCAAAATTTTCAAACTTTTCCTTATCTTCAGTCATGTGGTTAGTAGAGCCACTATTAATAATCAAAACATAATTTTTACTAAATCTAGATATGAGTGCAGTTTCAACATACCTTTCTTCTTTGACTGAATCATCCTTCATAGAAAAAAATACTAACTCAATATTTTCATCAGATTCGGTGTCAGTATTTTTAGCTTTGTTCTCAACCAGGTAACATGCCTTCTTGTCTTTGTTCTTGTAGTCCTGGTTATCTCTTCTATTAGAGTGTTGGTTTCTTTTGTAGTCTTGGTCATCACTTCTATTAAACTTCTTTTCATAAGATCTGTCATTGTTTCTTTCATCTTTTCTTTTGTTAGGGAATCTAGCAGCAAAGTGTCCAATTTCTTTGCAATTAAAACATACCAATGGTATTTTACCTTTGTATCTACCTTTGCCTCTTTGCAATCTTCTAACCATTAGTGCTTCAATTTCATCAAGTTCTTGTTCATCACTATCACTTTCACTATCATTTCTCATAGTGTGTTTATGACTTCATTTACTTATTTTTTGAGAATATTTGAATGCAGAATCATTAGTTGGTAAGACACTATTGTCATAGTTATTCATCTAAAATGAAATAAGTCTACCAATCAAACTATCAAGAGTGACATTTTTATTTTCTACTATTCTCATTTATTGAATTAGAGATACTCTAATAGCATAAACCGAAAGTAAGGTTCTCAAAATTTTACTTACCACTATTTCTTCTTCAAGTACACCTCCTACTCCTCAAATAACATTGACAACTTCTTTGATTTTGCTACTATACTGAGTGATGTTTTCTCCTTCTTTCATTCTTAGGTCATCAAACTTTCCTCTTAGTCTTTCAGCCTTATCTCTCAACAAATTTGTATCTCCTCCATGTACTAGCTTGAGTTTGTCCCACATTTTCTTTATAGTGGTGCATTATTTGAAATATTAAAATTCAGCATCGGATAGTGAAGAAGAAAGTTCTATCATCATAGAGTTGTGTTCATGTTTATCTCTTAATTGATCGATAGTCAGAGGTCCTATCGGTGCAACATATTTAGTATCCAAGTATTGTGTCACATCATTTCAAATACCTGATAGGTGGAGTCTTATCCTGCTTTTCTATGATGTAAAGTTGTCTATGTTCAACTTAGGCACATCCATTTTAATCATCTTGTGATCTTTAGCTTGAGTCTTTAAACTCTCTTCCAAGCACACTATCTCTGATACCAATTGTTAGAATAACTAAGAGGGGAGGGGGGGTGGATCAGTGGCCTCAAAAATTAATCCAATAATCTCAACAAAAACTTATATCATAAATATAATACCTTCAGTTATCTTTGGTCCTACAAGTTGTATGCCTTTAAGTAATCTTATCAAATATATACTGCTCGGTGAGTATACTATTTATCTTTTTCTACTCTTTACCGAGTAGCAACAATTAAACGTAAACTGACCAATCATGTTTTAGTAATGTGTAAAGAAAAAAATCAAAGATTATGAACCATAGACACATTTGACACATGGAATTTTAAGATGGAAACCCTCTTAAGGGAAAAACCAGTTGGGACCGGTAACCCAAAATTTTCACTCTTCTAAAGTGAGCTCGGTGAAGAGCCAACCATGTTAAACGTTACAAACACACTGTTAAGTGTGACCTTGTTAGAGGATTTAAAACTAACACTTTATCATTTGACCTAGCATTCACTATGCTTTCAGCATGAAAACCTTTTGATACTCTTGAGTATATCAATACATTAAGGATGGTTAAATCCCACTCGGTTAAGAGATTTTCTGAATCAATGGTTAAACTGAAATAGTAAATGATTTGTCCAATAATACAACTTTAACTTGTACATTTTCACATCTATTGTTAGTCCATAATACCTCTCTGATCAATGTTCTCTTTAATTCCTTTGCTCCCCTTCTTTCTACTCGGTGAATATTGTTTCTTCTCTATTTCTCAGTGTCTCTAGAATTTATTTGTCTCTATTCTTTAGCCTATATGATCAGATTTGCATGAAGACTTCTATCTTCACCAGAATTATATTCAACATTCCTCTCTTTCATAATTAATTACTTGTCTCTTTATATAGACATGATTTCACCATTCATTGTCCTTGTCTTTCTTTTTTTTGATGTTCACATAAGTCAGTATGGAATAATTATAGAATAGCATTAGATGTATAGGTTTTGCTCTTGAAACTAGACTTTGTCATTTTACCTTTTTAACAATTCTTTCACATGAAATGGTCAAGTTTTGACATGCTCGGTAAGCCTCTTACTCTTCTTTTCTTGCTTATCCTAACCATGTTGTAAAAATTCACATGACATAACCTTTTATGCCACAACCAAATGTCTTCATTTCTAGCCAATGAAAAATTAATCTTAATGTCATCAAGATAGAATAGGTTACCTTTTGTTTGTTCACTAGTACCGATCAACCTTCTTCTTTCATTATAGATCTTGGCCTTTTAGTTCTCAAATGCAACTCGATGTCCTTTATTATTCAAATGTGAAACCCTTAATATATTATAGTTTAGTCCTTTCACCCAATATGCATTTTCACATCTGATCATATTATTCAACACGATTGTTCCTTTTCCTTCAACTGGATAAGGTGAGTCATTACCCATCCTTAGTGATCCACAATTATAATATTCAAAATTTTCAAAATTTTCATTACCCACAGTCATGTGGTGAGTACAACCACTATCAATAATCGAAACATCATTTTTACTAACTCTAGATATGAGTGCAGTTTCAAAATACCTTTCTTCCTCGTCTGAATCATACTTCATAGAAAAAAATACTACCTCAATATCTTCATCAGATTCGGTGTCAGTATTTTCAGCTTTGTTCTCAACCAGGTAACACGCCTTACTGCCTTTGTTCTTGTAGTATTGGTTATCTCTTCTATCAGAGAGTTGGTTTCTTTTGTAGTCTCGGTCATCACTTCTGTCAAACTTATTTTCATAAGATCTGTCATTGTTTCTTTAATCTTTTCTTTTGTTAGGGCATCTAGCAGCAAAGTGTCCAATTTCTTTGCAATTAAAACATACCAATGGTAATTTACCTTTTTATCTACCTTTCCCTCTTTGTAATCTTCTAACCATTAGTGCTTCAATTTCATCAAGTTCTTGTTCATCACTATCACTTTCACTATCATTTCTCATAGCGTGTTTATGACTGTATTTACTTATTTTTAGAGAAGATTTGAATGCAGAATCAATATTTGGTAAGACACTATTGTCATAGTTATTCATTTGAAATGAAATAAGTCTACCAATCAAACTATCAAGAGTAACATTGTTATTTTTTGTTGTTCTCATTTATTGAATTGGAGATAATCTAATAGCATAAACCGACATTAAGGTTCTCATAATTTTACTTACCACTGTTTCTTCTTCAAGTACACCTCCTACTCCTTGGATAGCATTGACAACTTCTTTTATTCTGCTACTGTACTGAGTGATGTTTTCTCCTTCTTTCATTCTTAGGTCATCAAACTTTCCTCTTAGGATTTCATCCATAGCTCTCAACACATTTGTATCACCTCCATGTACTAGCTTGAGTTTGTCTCACATTTTCTTTGTAGTGGTGCATTATTTGACATATTCAAATTCAACATCAGATAGTGAAGAATCAAGTTTTATTATCATAGAGTTGTGTTCATGTTTATCTCTCAATTGATCAACAGTCAAAGGTCCTGTCGGTGCAACATATTCAGTATCCAAGTATTGTGTCACATCATTTCCAATAATTGATAGGTGGAGTCTTATCCTACTTTTCCATGATACAAAGTTGTCTTTGTTCAAATTAGGCACATCCATTTTAATCATCTTGTGATCTTTAGCTTGAGTATTTAAACTCTCTTCCAAGCACACTAGCTCTGATAACAATTGTTAGAATATCTGAGGGGGGTGGGGGTGGGGGCGGGGGGGGGGGGGGGGGGGGGGGGGGGGGGGGTGGATTGGTGGCATAAAGAATTATTCCAATAATCTCAACCAAAACTTATATCATAAATATAATACCTTCAGTTATCTTCATTCCTACAAATTTTATGCCTTTAAGTAATCTTATCAAATATATACTGCTCGATGAGTATATTGCTTATCTTTTTCTAGTCTTTACCAAGTAGAAACAATTAAAATTAGTGTTTACCGGACAATCCTATTTTAGTAATGTGTAAAGAAAAAAATCAAAGATTATGAACCATATACACATTTGACACATGGATTTTTAAGGTGGAAACCATGTTAAGGGAAAAGCCAGTTGGGACCGGTAACCCAAAATTTTCACTCTTCTAAAGTGAGCTCGGTGAAGAGCCAACCATGTTAAAGGTTACAAACACACTGTTAAGTGTGACCTTGTTAGAGGATTTAAAACTAACACTTTATCATTTTACCTAGCATTCACTATGTTGTCAACATGAAAACCTTTGGATACTCTTGAGTATCTCAATACATTAAGGATGGTTAAATCCCACTCGGTTAGGAGATTTTCTAAATCAATGGTTAAACAGAAATAGTAAATGATTTGTTCAACAATACAACTTTAACTTGTAGATTTTCACATCTATTGTTATTCCATAATACCTCTTTGATCAATTTTCTCTTCAATTCCTTTTCTCCCCTTCTTTCTTCTTTCTACTCAGTGAATGTTGTTAGTTCTTTGTTTCTTGGTGTCTATAGAATTTCTTTGTCTCCGTTCTTCAGCATGTATGATCAAATCTGCATGAAGACTTCTATCTTCACCAAAATTATATTCAACATCCCTCTCTTTCCTAATGAATTACTTGTCTCTTTATATAGACATAATTTTACCATTCACTTTCTTTGTCTTTCTTTTCTTGATGTAGATTGCATCTTGATCTGCAAATCTCGCTATACATTTCTTTAATCTTTAAATCTTTGCTTTAGTTTTATTCCATACATTTCTCTTTGACAACTATGTTTAAAAAAAAATTTAAATCTTTAGTTCAACTGGTCGATGAGAATAAAGAAATCAATCAGTTAACTCTAGATATAGCTCCTACTAGCTAAGTGTTTTGTATTTTTCTAACTTCGGTTGATTTCAGTCATCAACTCTTAGTTTTCTCTATCATTGACACCAGTTTTACGTGAGCATCAATTTCAGTTCTGCTTGGTGACCACTTCAGTTATGCTCAGTGTTGCGATGCTTGGTATACATATTGACTGTTTGGGGTTCTCTATCCATCGGTGTTTACTGTCACTCAGTGTACACTGACTTTTTATGTTTACCGATAAAATAAATTTTATTTCTTTTCTTTGTTGAAGTCTATGCTAATATGTATATGACCAATTAAATTATATCAAGTTGACATCAATGATAATACAATACATTAACTGATTTAATCTCTTGCATTTAATTTTTTCAGCTCGATGATCATCAACTTATCATCTTCAAACATTCAATCAGTTATAGTTCATCACAATTATCTTTAGGTTTGCAGAATTTATCCCATGAAACAAGTGGGATTTTCTTTTTATCATCCAGATTTCCTTTTGAAATGAAAACTCTCAAACATTTGGAGATTTTTTTCATAACCCCCGGAGGAGCAAGGATAACTGTCATGATATAATTAGGGATGGAGATTAAGACATATTTTTCTAAAATAACTCTACGTACCAGGGATAGCCACCTTTCTTTCCAGGAATCAATTCTTTTTTTGATACTCGACAGGACTTCATCCTAAAATGTTGACTTTTCCTTTCCTCAAAAAAAAGGGATTCTGAGATATTTACATGGGGTGAGAGAAATTGAAAACCCTAAGATTTGTTGAATTACTTTAGCTACCTTAGGATTTATGCTGAATAGAAAGATTTTAGACTTGAGCTCATTTAGTTTTTGTTGTGAGGTCTCATAGTACTCTTTCAGAGTGAGTATGATGATTCTTGCCTCTTTGATACTTCCCTTGCCAAATAATAGTGAATCGTCTGCAAAGAGGGTATGTGATATTTCTAGATGTAATTGTTTGATGCATATCCCTTCCCACAGCCCCAGAGATCTTTTGCAAGAGATGAGTCTACTAAGCCCTTCAGCCAAAATAGTAAAAAATAATGGAGAGAGGGAGTCCCCCTGCATGACCGTTTGGGATGAAGAGAATTAGCCGCATGGAGTTCCATTAAACATGATTGAGAATTTTGCAACCGAGATACAGACATAATCTATTTAATCCATTTCTTATCGAATCCCATTTTTTCCATAACGAGGCTAAGAAATTTCCAGTTGAACCTATCATAAGCTTTGGTCATACCAAATTTGAGAATCATTGCCAGAAGGCCTTCTTCCTTAATAGAATGGAGTACCTCATGTGCAAAAATTGGTCCTTCCAAAGTGTCTTTCCCTGGGACAAAACCCCCTTGCTATTCTGATATGATCTTAGGAATTAGTATGCCCAACTGAGAATTCATTGACTTTGAAATGATTTTATATATAGTGTTGCAGAGGGATATAGGTCAAAAATCTACAAAGGATGCAGGGTGTTGACACTTAGGAATAAGAGTAATTGTAGTATTATTGAACTGTTTGAGCATTCATGCATATTTTCGTGACTCCTCCACTGCTTTGAGAAAGTCAAGGCCCATGAAATCCCAACATTTTTGAAAGAAGGGATGGGTTAGACCATCCGGTCCTGGAGCCTTGTCTTCATTCATGGAAAAAAATGAGGATTTCACTTCATCCAAGGTAAAAGGATCCTTCAAGGCCTTGTCCGAATCTATAACAATGTTTGGGATACAATTAATTATATCATGTATCAGAATTTTTAAGACTATACTTGTAAACTATGATTTCTTAGTTGTTATGATAGTTTTTGAAAATAGTTGGGAATACAAGTTTACAATGAAAATCATGAAAGTTTTTTGGTATTTAGAGGTGACATTGTTACCTATTGTTTGCAGCTCGGTTGAAATGATATTGAAAAGGTTTTTTTGAGCATTTCATATTGGAAAGAGTTTTGATGAATATTTTATTATTCTGTGAAGCTCGTCATAGTGTTTTTTGGCAAGTTGACTCTCAGGGAGAATATGACTTATTTTATGTTGTCATTATGGCAACAAAGTCATATAAAGTTTTGACAACAAACTTTGAAGAGCAAAATTGGCTAACTATAGAAGACAGAGCAGAACATAGATATACAGTCAATTAGAGCACCAGTGCATGTGCATTAGAAAGAATCAAGATATGTGAATTCATAGATAAGTTCTATGATATGTTTTTATGCTTATCCTATACACGCATGGTATGGAATGACAGTATGGAGAAGTTACAGAAAGATTAAGTGCACTAAAAGGTTCAGAAAGCAGAGTATGGAGCCAACCTCAGTTTTTGGATTAGCGTATAATATTTTGTTTTGTAAAGGCTATGTGCCTATTGTAATAAGTTAGTAATTATGTATTAAACATTATTGTAAACACACTTAAGCCAATTTGTTTGGAAGCATTGTGAATGTTGTTTTTGGGCCGACTAAGGCCTTGTTTCCAATCGCGTATATTCAGGCATGTATATATATATTAGACATGCACTTTTGTATGAATGTGTTGTTGAAGAGAAAGTAGAGAAGATTTTAAGAAGTGAAATATGAGAAAGTCAATATGAAGTAGAAGTCTACAAGTGATTTAAGCATCAACACATAAATGAAACTGATCAAACAACACTGTCATTACAACAGTTCAATTTTTGATATAGTATAGATCAGTCATCAGAAGGTTGTAGCCTTCATCTTATTAAGCATTGAGCTTTAGCCGTGAGCCAACCACCTCTAACAGGGTTCTTGTAAAGACTCCTAAAAGGGTCATTGTGTTGGAAAGTGACAATGCAAGAAATTGTTATTTTGTCATTGATGTCAAACCTTAACTCGTGAGACTATTGTTATTGGTTTGAGTACCATATCTATTGATTGATGAAGAAGATTTAACAAGAAGACCAAGTGAATAGTTGAGTCAAGGCAAATAAAAGGGTACTTGATCAGTTGGCACTCTGGAAAAGTAATTAGTTGTTTATCTTTCAAAGATAGTTTTTCTAGCTATTTTGTGTCGAGCGAAGTTGTTTGTGCCGAGCAAGTCTGCCTTATGCCAAGCAAGTTTAGTTTGTGCCGAGAGAAGTTGTTTGTGATGAGAAAGTTTGTTCAGTGCCAAGCACCAGTGAAATTGTCGAGTGGAAACAGTGATGTTGGCCAACTTACAATATTTGGATTAATGATGAGATTTGAGATCTCTGGCTGACTTAGTTAATTTTATTGGGATATGTAAAGGTAATTAAAGGTTGATCCATGTCATTTAATGTATGGGTAACTGTAATTAATGCATGGTTTCAAGATTTAATTAGAGACTACTTTGGAGAAGTAAATTTAATGTAATGATGGAATGATCCGTTGGATCTAACCTAATCTAAGATCTACGATCTTGATTAAGTGACAAAGATTTATCTGACCTAGACAGAGAGGTATATGATAACCTCAAGGGCTTATTCATTAAGTGTGCAAGTATGGTTGTACTGATTGGTCTACATGTATGCAAGAGGATTGCATAGTTGATTTACTGATTGGCATGACCTTGCAAAGAAGGCTGAACATAGAAGCAGAGAGTGGCATGTGTGATTGTTTGATGGATTTCCAAGTAGATTAGAAGATTGAACTAAAAATGTAGGCCACTTAGTAAGTTAACATCAGAGCTGTAATTGGATCTGAATTCGCAAAGTAAGTTGTATGTATCAGATCTCAACTACTGATTACTTTCTAACCATTGTATCAGTTAAAATCCTTTAACAAGGTTGACCTAACAGTCATTTGTATAAATCCTCTAACAAGGTGACATTCAGGTGGAATGTTTCTAGTCCTCTAACAAGGCCACTCCTGACAGGGTGATTAAATCCTTTAACCAAGTCACACCTAACAGTGTGTTATTGTAACCTTTAATAGGGTTGGCTCCTCATAGAGCTCACTTCAAGAGAGTGAAACTTGGTAGCATGTTACTGGTGGTTTTTCCCATATTGGGTTTCCACATTAAATACTTGTGTCAACTTGTGTGAATGCTTATGGTTTGTTTTACTGTTATGTTTCTACAAGATAATTACATTATAGAGTAAACTGCATGATTAAGTTGTTGACATATACTACTGCTGCCGAGTAGATCTGAAATACATAAAGTTTTATTTGCTACATCTAGACCTAAGGATAAATATTTCACCCCTCCCCTCTCAGTTATTCTAAATTAATTCTAACACATTGGTATCAGAGCATTGGTCTCCTGAAAATAGTTTGAAGGTACTTGGAGTGAAAAGATCAAGATGTATAAAAAGGAGGTTCTGAAGCTGAATAAAGATAACTTCCTTGCATGGTAGAGTTTGATGAAACTGCATAAGAGAAAAGCAAGAGCACAATCAAGCAATGTTGGAGATTGCATCCTCATTGAGCTATTCAGAGTTTGATGATATAAAGAGCTGCACTAATGAAAAGAAAATGTGGTATAAACTAGCAACTATCTATGGTGGAGACACAAATGTGCTGAGAGCTAAATCAGAAAGTCTAAGAGGTAAGTTTGATTAGATGAAAATGCAAGAAGGTGAAAATGTTAATCAGTATTATGGTAGAGTAAAAGAAGTTGTAAATGCCATTAGAGGAGATAATGGAACAATAGATGAGAACACTATTATGAGAAATGTACTAAGAACTTTACTTCCTATATATGCTATTAGAGTTTCTGCAATTCAAGAACTGAGATGTACTCCTAACAATAATCTGAATTTGGAAAATCTGATAGGCAGACTCACTACATTTGAAATGTCAAATTATGATAACTACAATCCACAAGGTATTGATTCTGCTTTTAGATCTCAATTGGTCCTCAATAAATCCAAGAAAGGAAAGAAACATGTGAACAGTGATAGTGACACTACTAATGATGATCTTGAAGAACTCAAAGCACTTATGGAAAAAAGGTTATCTAGAGGAAAAGGAAAATACAGAGGTAAACTTCCTATCATTTGTTTTTCATGCAATAAAGTTGGTCATATAGCTGCTAGATGTCCTGATAAAAATGAAAAAGATGAAAG
>MU226942.1:1285441-1297390 GCA_018584345.1 Thuja plicata
ATTTGCAAGAACCAATGACAACAACAACCTATACTTGAAGACAGAGCAAAGAAAAGGTACATTATTAGCTGAAATTTTTGTAGATGACATCATATTTAGTGGACAAGATGTGTTATGCCAAACATTTTCAATAGAGATGCAAACTAAATTTTAGATGTCTATATTTGGTGAGATAAAATTATTTGTTGGCTTAAAAATTTATCAAATGAAGAATGATATCTATATCACTCAATCTAAATATATCAAGGAGATACTGAAAACTTTTGGAATGGAAGAGTCCAAACTAGTGAGTACACCCATGGCTACTAGACAGAAGCTGACAAAAGATGATGACACAAAAGAAGTGAACCAAACACTCTACAGATCAATGATTGGAAAACTACAGTATGTTGTACATAGTAGACCTGACATTGCCCTAGCTGTTGGAATTGTTGCAAGGATATTCTAACCCCAAGGAAACTCACATGATAGTAGTAAAAAGGATTCTAAGATATTTGAAAGGAACTGATGACGATTGTCTATACTACAAGAAGAATGACAAGTTTGAACTCAGAGTTTACACTAAATCTGATTGGGCTAGAAATGTTGATGATAGGAAAAGCACTACTGGTGGAGCATTTCTTTTAGGTAAAAGATTGATCTCATGGACAAGTAAGAAATAGAACTGCACCTCACAATCTATAGATGAAGCCGAGTATGTGGTAGCAGCAGTCAACTGTTCTAACATTGTGTGGTTGATGATACTACTGAAAGGTATGAAGGAAGAAATCACTCAACCAGTTGTCATATATTATGATAACACAAGTACCATTAATATTTCTAAAAACCCTGTTATGCACTCGAAGACAAAGCACATAGCTATCAAGTATCATTACTTGAGGGATCTAGTTCAAAATAAAGAAGTGAGACTGGATTATGTGAACACTAAATAACAATTAGCAAACATATTCACAAAAGCACTGCCCAAGGATGGTCATGAGTATTTGCGAGGTAAAATGGGGGTGATTCCCCTAACTGAGGCTAATTAAGTTCTGTATGGTATTGTTGCATCAAATATTACATTCAAAATACTTGACACATTGATGCATAGTAAGTCACACTTTAGGAGGCTGACTAAAGTTGTGAAGTTGGACAAGGACAGAGAACAAGATCAGTCATAATCAAGATGACAAGATCGGCATGATACTGAAGATCTACATGATAAATATTTCAACGTCTTTGGCATTGTTGTCAAAGAGGGAGAGATTACCTAGAGGGAGAGATTACCTATATAGAGGAAGAAGTATAAAGAGGGAGAGATTACCTATATAGAGGCATAAGTTACTATTGAAAACAATGAAGTGATTATCTACTCAGAGGGAGTCTACAGATGATTAGACATAGATGATTATAGACATAGAGGGAGAAATGTTTTACAGATGAGAATCAAAATGAAGCTAAAGACATTAATGAAGATTTGTTCATATCAAGGAACACGGGTGACTTTTTTTTTGGATTGTATGGTAACTATGCTTGTTAAATCATTGTTTTAATATTTTGTGTTTCCATCAATGCCAAAGAGGGAGATTGTTGGAAAGTGACAATGCAAGCAATTGTTATTTTGTCATTGATGTCAAACCTTAACTGGTAAGACTATTGTTATCTGTTTGAGTACCATATCTATTGATTGATGAAGAAGATTTAACAAGAAGACCAAGTGAATGGTTGAGTTAAGGAAAATAAAAGGGTACTTGATCAGTTGACACTCTGGCAAAGTAATTAGTTGTTTATCTTTCAAAGATAGTTTTTCTGGTTGTTTTGTGCTGAGCAAAGTTGTTTATGCCGAGCAAGTTTGGCTTGTGCTGAGCTAGTCTGGTTTGTGCCGAGCGAAGTTGTTTGTGATGAGAAAGTTTGTTCAGTGTCGAGCACCAGTGAAATTGTCGAGTGGAAACAGTGATATTGGCCAACTTACACTATTTAGATTAATGATGAGATTTGAGATATCTGTCCGACTTAGTTAATTTTATTGGGATATGTAAAGGTAATTAAAGATTGATCCATGTCATTTAATGTATGGGTAACCATAATTAATGCATGGTTTCAAGATTTAAATCGAGACTACTTTGGAGAAGTAAATGTAATGTAATGATGGAATGATCCATTGGATCTGACCTAATCTAAATCTACGATCTTGATTAAGCGGCAAAGATTTATCTAACCTAGATAGAGAGGTATATGATAACCTCAAAGGGTTATTCATTAAGTGTGCAAGTGTGGATGTACTGATTGGTGTACATGTATGCAAGAGGATTGCATAGTTGATTTACTAATTGGCATGACCTAGCAGAGAAGGCTGAACATAGAAGCAGAGAGTTGCATGTGTGATTGCTTGACAGATTTCAGAGCAGATCAGAAGATTGAAATGACAATGTAGGCCACTTAGTAAGTTAACATTAGAGCTATAATTGGATCTAAATTTGCAATGTAAGTTGTATGTATCAGATCACAACTTCTCATTACTTTCTAACCATTGTATCAGTTAAAATCCTTTGACAAGGTTGACCTAACAGTCATTTGTATAAATCCTCTAACAAGGTGACATTCAGGTGGAATGTTCTAAGTCCTCTAACAAGGCCACTCCTGACAGGGTGATTAAATCCTTTAACCAGGTCACACCTAACAGTGTGTTATTGTAACCTTTAATAAGGTTGGCTCCTCATAGAGCTTACTTCAGAAGAGTGAAACTTGGTAGCATGTTACTGGTGGTTTTTCCCATATTGGGTTTCCACATTAAATACTTGTGTCAACTTGTGTGAATGCTTATGGTTTGTTTTATAGTTATGTTTCTACAAGCTAATTACATTATACAGTATACTGCATGATTAAGTTGTTGACATATGCTACTGCTGCCGAGTAGATCTAAAATACAGAAAGTTTTATTTGCTACATCTAGACTTGAGGATAACTGATTCACCCCTCCCCTCTCAGTTATTCTAAATTCATTCTAACACATTGTACTTGCATTGTAAAGACTACTCCTAATAGGGCAAAGGAACTTTAACAGGTTCATTATACTAGTACAATTATTTGTGGGTACTAATTCCCACCGGGTTTTTCCTCTGATCAAGGTTTCCCCGTAAACATATCTAGTGTTATGTGTTATTGTGTTATGGTTCATATTTAATCTACATGATTTATGTTCCAATTGCCAAAATAGAATAATTAATCAAACATTGATTCACCCCCCTCTCAGTGTTTCCAACAATTGGTATCAGAGCTTTGGTCCTTTGAAATAAAGTTTAACCACTTGAGGGGATCATGAATTCAGTAGAAGTGAAACGTCTGAAAAAGAATCTTGAAGCAGCCCTTGAAGATCTTGATAGATCTAAAAAAATGAGGAACTTAAACTAAAATTTGATGGCTCACAAATGCTTATCAAAAAGTTAAGAAAAGATTTGAAAGATTTCTCTACAAATGATTTGGGTAAAATGGTCAAGAAACTGAATGGAGAGAACATGTATTTAAAAGATAAGATTGAAGATCTGAATGAAAAACTTACAGATAGCCTAACAACTATTGAAGAAAATACCAAAGAGAGTAAACAATTAGATGATGAAGTTATGCAAGCGAACATGAAAATCTTGGAGTTAGGAAACATCAAGAAAAAGATAAAATTTGAATTAACAGAAGCAAAAGACAAGATTGATAAACTACACACAAGTTCTGATCTAATTCAATCACAAATTTATGTGCAAAAGCTAAAAGGTGATACTACTAGTGTTGGATACAGTGTAGCTCAAATTGAGATCAATTCATTGCAAGAAAGAAAGAAAGCTCAAACAAAATCTATTGAAGCAAAGAAAACTGAGAATCTTGAAGAAGCTAAAGCCGAACCACCCAAAGATGAACACAAGGTAGTTAACTGTACTTGTTATGCTTGTAACAAGCATGGACACTTGGAAAGAGATTGTAAAGAGGTAAGAAATTTAAATGGTTATTGTTACTCCTGTAATAAGTTTGGTCACAGGGCTATACATTGTAGAACAAGTCAAAGGAATCAGTCACAACAAAACCAAATAAATATGACTCAATACAATCAGAGAAATCAACCTCAAAGAAACTATCAGAACATTACATGTCAGATATGTAATTACAATGGAAACATAGCCAAGTAGTGCAGCATGATGAATAATAACATCGGACCTCCTATCATTTGTCACTCATGTGGCAAAGTTGGACACATCTCAAGGTTTTGCAGGTCAAGAGCACAAAGACAAGAGAATCCTAAAAAGTCACTATTTGAAGAATCAAGAGAAGTTAAGTTTGTACAAGATAAAGAAGATTCAGATAAAATTTGGGTTGAAGTAAAGAAGGATAATGAAGAGAGCAAAGTAGTAGATGCATCCATAGTGGATGCACCCTCTACTTTTGGTTAAGTTGACCTTCTTGGTCTTAGGGGGAGCTATTCTAGCTCTAAACCCCTGTGTGGATGGTATACTCACCTCTGAGTATGCACCTATGGATTCATGTATGTGATCATGAACTAAGGTAGTATGCATGCACGCATTGCCTGTACTTTGTTCAAAACAAAGTTTGAAACTCTTAGTGAAAATGCATACGGTAACAAGTATTAAATGCAAAAAACTTTATATAAATCAGTGAAATAATTGATTATCTTCATTGTTTGCATTTGAGATCATAAAATTCACAGAGCACAAGAGCAGTGAGCATCAAATCATTGGAAGTTATTGATTTAGTTGGTTTGTGAACGGATTGAATATTGAAATGGAACCCTAGCAGTTGCGTCATTTCTAAATTGTCGTGAAACCCTACTTAATCAAGTAACAAGTAAGTATGGTAACCCCTGTTGTATTTGACATTGTTGACAGGAAAAGATTCATTTTCAAGAAGCATCCATTCAAGTCCATATTAAATGATATTGAAGGAGCATTTTCTAAGACTCTATTAGGAGTCGTACATGTAGAAGACATTCATGCATATACTTATTGCAAGAAGGAAACTGTTGGAGATAACAACATAGCTACTCTTATGGCTTCAATGATGAAACCAGACTATTCATTCAAAGATGAATACTCGCATCTCACTGATAACCCTATCTTCTAGTATTCTAATGCACACGAGTTCTATGAGCTAGAATGGGTTAAAATCCTACTGAGTAGGATACATGATGACCTATATTAGATTGGTGAAGTTCCTGTCCGCATTACTGCACACCTAATTCATGATATGACTGGACTTCCTAAGACTGGACCAGTGCTTCCCACTAGTAAGGATGTTAAGAAGAAAGTTGAACAACCATGCTTATCCGGGCATGATAGGCGTAGAATGACTGTTGATCTCATTAAGGAAAATGACATCAAATTGGTCACTATGATACTAGGTTATAAGTTCCAACACGCAAGCAGACTGAACAGTGTATCTGCAGCTACTGTCCTGGCGGCAATAAAGATGGTAACGGATAATACTCAGTATAATCTATGTGAGATATTGTGTGCACAACTGATTGACAACATTAGAGCTATCAAGCATGACAAGATAAAGATATTCAGATTTGGCTCTTTGATCATCTATTTATACTTTCACATTGTTGGTAAAGTTGCTAATCTTTACCTAGACAAGAGTAAACCTACCATGTCACAAATTTCACTAAAGGCTACATCAGAGATTAGTGTTAAGGACTCTATGGATATGGAGATAAAAACATTCAGGATCAAAATGCAGAAGAGGTTCAGATTATCAGAGAAGATAGTTGAGAAATACAAAGACACCATATGCTTCATGGTGGAAACTGACTGTACTTGCATGGAGGCAGTTGAGCCTAGAAAAAAAATAGAGTCACCCACATGGATATGAAGTTGAAGAACAAGTTTTGTTAGGATATGCACAAGTCCTCTTATTTGCGCCTAAGGACCCTAATGAACATAGATGGGGTACTCACAGAGAAAAGACAAATCAAGTTAATTTTGTCTTATACAGTGCAGACAATAAAAGAAAGGCATCAAGGATTACATCTAACATCCTAAGAGTTCATGGTGTCACTCAAGAAGACCTAGATAAGGCTAGGGAAGCTAAGATTGCAAAACAACTTGAGAAAACTGCTGCAGAGGTGAAAATGGAAAAATATGATGATATCCCCAAGAAGAAGATGAATAAATTTGATGAAGGTACATTTGTGCCCTCAACTACTATTGACTTGGAAGCATCGCCACCATTAGTACCAAGTAAGTTGACTAGAAGGAGGAAGCAAGTTCCCACGGGTCACCCATCCTCAAGGACAACAAGGAGCAAGGTAAAGAACACTCAACCACCTCCTGAGGTACGATTCATACCTAGTCTAATAGTCCTAAAGAAAAAAATTGTTAATGAAGGAAGACTAGAATCTATTAAGAAGGTCTATGAAAAATACCAAGAGAGAGACAATTCAGCAATTCATTCTATGATTATCTCTCACATGATCAAGTTTAAGAGGAGAGTATTGGAACTTAAAATAGTCATACCAAACAGAGTATGGAACATACTGGATGTATTGAAAAGGAAAGCAATTGAAGAGGATATGAGGATTAGAGAAGAAACATTAGACATTCTTCTCCCTATTTTCTCACATGATGAGAAAGCTTTACTGTTCGATTTGGTAAAACCTCATCTCAGAACCAAAACAAGAATACTTCATATCATGAAAAAAGAGTTTGAACTGGTTGGTGAAGAGACAAAAAAGCATTTGAGAGAGTATTTTTGGATAGACATATGTATCCATCAATGAAACTTACAGAAAAAGTGACTCTAGTCATAAACAGAGTAAAGAATTTGAGATTCCAAGTGTGCCCATGACATGTCCACAATATTCAACGCCCATTGTTTCAACACCTTCTGATACATCCAAAGATTTAGAATAAAATATTTTGATTGATGATGTTAAGATATCCATGATTGCTTCTGACAATGACATGGACAAAGTTGAAAAAGCATTTGTAAGCACTGAGGAGACATAGAAGGTATGAACTAATAACACTTCCTTACAGCAGGATGAAGTTCCCTCTAAAGATTCAACAGACTTGAATAATGAGGACGACAATCAAAATAATGAAACACCTGTTATGGAGATCCCTATGAAGAGTGAGTACATGGATGCCAGTCAGAATTTAATACATACTCCATCCATCAAACCATCATTGTTATCAAGTTTGACCCCTGATTCAGCAAATCTAGATGCTTGGGAAGAAGAAGATTTGATTAAGATCAGTGTGATAGCCATGGAGAAATCCAAAGAGAAACAAGTCATGAGAAACCCTATCTTTCTGGATATAGTGAACATTCTGAATGACTTAGTGCTAGCAGATAAGAAAGTGGCTAAGATTCAGTCAGTTGATGATGTTGATAGCATCTTGACAAGCTTCAAATCACATTTCACAAGTTTAGTAGACTCCACTACTAAAATTGCAGAAGATAAGTACAAGAAGGAAAGATTAGATGAATTGATAAAGAATTTCTCTTTAGATTTGAACTCATTGAAGATTGGTCAAGAAATCTTGAAAGAACTAGAAGCTAAAGGCAAAACAATAATAGAAAACTGCATGGATAGAGTAAAATTCACTTCAGAGCACATCAAGAAGATTGAGGAAGATGATATCTTGGTTGAAAGTGCTATAAAATCAATTGAAACATCCTTGCAAGACATTAATGTATGAAAAAATATCTATCAAGGGCAGTTAGACAAGATTGGAAAGGCTAAGTTGGAGATCAGCAAGATAAGAACCAGGTAGACTCAACTAAGAAATGCACTTGCGCCCTCACTAGCTGTTCTAAATGAGAACATAAAATAGATAGATGTAACCATTTCTACATATGATCAAGGACCCGGCTTGGATATGACAAAGATGGAGAAGATAACATATGCCTTATGCACCCATCTTCAGATAGTTGATGCACTAAAGGCATTCTGGCAGCAAGAGATCAAGACTCTTCAGATTGCTTATCCAGATGTATATTCGGAGTAAGTACTCAAGGAATTACAATTTTGACACTTTGTAATTAATGTCAAAGGGGAAGTAATGTATATAAGGAGTATGTGTATGCATGTATAAGATATATGTTATATATATACGAATAAAAGAGGATGATATACAATTTTTTGGTGTTAGTCAAAGTTTGAGTAACTTGGCCACATTCCTTTGTTGCCATTAATGACAAAGGGGGAGATTGTTGGAAAGTTGACTCTCAGGGAGAATATGACTTATTTTATGTTGTAATTATGGAAACAAAGTCATATAAAGTTTTGACAGAAAACTTTGAAGAGAAAAATTGGCTAAGTATAGAAGATAGAGCAGAACAGAGATATACAGTCGATTAGAGCACCAACGCACGTGCGTCATAACGAATCAAGACATGCACATTCATACATAAGCTCTATGATATGTTTTTATACTTACCCTATACATGCATTGTACAGAATGAAAGTACAGAGAAGTTGCAGAAAGATTAAGTGCACTAACAGTTCAGAAAATAGAGTATGGAGACGACCTCAGTTTTTGGAAATTAGTGTATAATCTTTTGTTTTGTAAAGGCTATGCGCCTATTGTAATAAGTTATTAATTATGTCTTAAACATTATTGTAAACATGCTTAAGACAATTTGTTTGGAAGTATTGTTAATGTTTTTTTTGGGCGACTAAGGTCTTGTTTTCAGTCGCGTCTATTCAGGCATGTATATATATTAGACATGCACTTTTGTTGAATGTGTTGTCGAAGAGAAAGTAGAGAAGATTTTAAGAAGAGCAATATGAGCAAGTCAATATGAAGTAGAAGTAGACAATTGATTTAAGCATCAGCGCATAGAAGCAACTGATCAGACAATAGTCTCATTATAGCAATTCAATTTTTGATATAGTATATATTAGTCATCAGAAGGTTGTAGCCTTCATCTTATTGAGTAGTGAGATCTGGTAGTGAGCCAACCACCTCTAACAGGGTTCTTGTAAAGACTCCTAACAGTGTCATTGTACTTGCATTGTAAAGACTGCTCCTAATAGGGCAAATGAACTTTAACAGGTTCATTATACTAGTACAATTATTTGTGGATACTAATTCCCACGGGGGTTTTCCTCTGATCAAGGTTTCCCTGTAAACATATCTTGTGTTATGTGTTATGCTTCATATGTTATCTATTTAATTTATGTTTAAATTGCTGAAATAGAATAATTAATCAAACACTGATTCNTTCCCCCCCCCCCCCCCCTCTCAGTGTTTCCAACAGTGTTGTATATATTCACATGCATATAAATTATTGAATCTCAAATGAAATGAGATAGTCAATAAATGTTGTAAAGTGAAACAAAGATCATACTCTCTATTTTCATTTCTCATAACCATGATGATATGAGGCACATTGTTTGTTATCAAGTGTGGCACATTTATGTGTCAGTGAGGCATATTATTTTTATAGAAAGTAAGGCTTTTCTAGTGAGGCACATTTTTATAGCCAGTGAGGCTTTGTCAGCGAGACACAAAATTAGCCAGTGGGGCTCTGTAAAAAGTGATTTTTTAAATTAAGCCAATGATGCATTTTAATGAGTGGTTTATCATCCCTATGAGGATTTTTGACTCATAAAAATTATTATGTTATGATTATCTTGTGGGCTTTATGATTTTTATATCGTCATACAATTTCATTTATTTTGCTTCTTAACATTTGATGTACTTTCAGGTTTGTCACGTTTGAACACAACTAAACATTCAATTATATATTTAGAAAAAGGTTAGTTTACAATTGTTTATTAAAACATTGATTCACCCCCACCTCCCCTCTCAATGATATCTATACTCCAACAACTTCATCATGTACTATCTTCCTTATGTGTGAAGTGATTATAGAAGATATTTATTTTGGGTTGGGGAATTATGCTTATTCCTCTCTTGTGTCAACCATTTTTTATAGATTTATGCATAATGTATATGGCTATAAACAATATTTGGTCAAAGTATTTCTGTGAATGATCTCCTTTTCCCATGGGTTGATAAATAGAATAGACAAATTTGTCAACATCATATTTGGTGAGCTTAATGCTACTATAACTTGGGGTTTTTTTAATATTTTGTGGCTCTAACGTGCTTGAATAAGATTTATAAAAAAACAATTATAACATAAAATGCAGAGAACATAACACATATATAGACATATAGACATATAGTTAAGTATTTTAATATATATATATACACACAAATATTTATATAAATATATTTATGTGAATATGCTCTTGATATTTTCTTAAGAATATACCTTTGTTGGTATGACACAAATTTATAGTAATACAAACATTTGCAAAGCCACACACACAAGACCAACTCCCTTTTATATTATTAGATAATATCCTAACACATCTAATAAGATATATTATTATCATTTTTAATTAGCATATTGGTCCCAAGGGGGATCATTTTGGGCTAACTCTGAGGCATTTGTAAGTTTGAGGCAACATTGAAGGCTGACTTGAGTTGAGCGGGCCAATAAAATTTACTTGCATTGATTGCGTGCGAGACTTGTGATTTGGGGCTCTATCACATTAGCGTTGATATGTTGTTGCACTCGATGCACTTGCATGATTAACGGATCGCGGTGTTGAGGAATTTTCTCCACCGTGCCATGAAGATCTTGGAGGCTGACCAAGTTCATTCTCCAATGAGGGAGACACCCTTTTAAGGAAGGCAATCTTGAGGCATTTCGGATGATCATGGTGGAGCATCATTCATTGTTTCATTGATCAAGTGGCGACTTGAAGTTCAGAGCAAAATACTTTGAAGCATTTTGGCGACCGATCTAGAGCAGCGAGCGTAGAGCGAGCTGAGGAGTCTGTATTGTTCTTTTGTAGCAAATCCGGGAGCTCAACTCTTTCTTTGTAATAAGCCTTGGCTAACAACAAGTTGATTTGGGTATCTTTTGGAAAAGTTGTGTTTGTAAACATGCACGCTTGGCTTTATGATTTGTAATTGGTTTGCAGATGAATATAGATAATTTGTGCTTGCCCCCATATTCTGTATTGTGTTTTGTGTTATATGTCTGAGTTTCTTTCTGAGCTCTTAGCAGAGTTCTTTTGTGCGTCATCTATTTAAGTCATTCTTGGTTGCGATAGTTCAAACTTTTATTATTTTCTGTTGCTTTGCGAATTGGGAATTGCATTTTTTTTTATGAATAGTTTTTTTTGACCTTCCAGCCTCTGGCCGTGTGACTCTTGCAGGGTGATCTTGTTTCTCCCTGCTTTTTTTTGTGAATATGTACTTTAACATTTTTAATCAATAGAGAAGGCATTATTCATAAAAAAAATTATATTTAAAAACTCTTTTCCTCTATTTAAAATATATTTAATTAATATTAATTAAATTTAAATTTTTATATTTTAAAATTTTTAAAATTATTTTATTTTCAAATCTTATATATAGACCTTACACCTATTAATTACTAATAAGGGTTTATGCATTTGATTGTGTTGTAAATTTTTTGCAGCGACATTTCAAATCACACTCTGTGATCCATAATTTTTTCTTGTGCTCTCTTATTTCTCATCCTGATGATGGATCACGGAGTGTGATTCGAAACGGTCGATGTAAAAAATTTACAACACAATCAAATCGAGAAAATCTTAATAGTTATTATCATGGATTGTGGAAATATCTTCACTTTGACCTATTAATTAGTACATACATATACTTAAAAACAAGTGCTTTAAAAATAAGATTGCCTAAATAATTATAACTAAGGAATATTGATTTAAAATATATACAAAAATTCTATCATTAAAAAATAACAAATAATATTTTTAAAATATATGATTTAAACATGTTTGACTTATACAGTTATGGCTATTAATTGTAGATTTATTTACTCCAAGAAAATTTCAAGGTAGATTGCGTTAATGAAAAAAAAACACAATATTATCTTAATTTTTTTAACAGTGATCTC